>CM018694.1:4745074-4918971 GCA_009363875.1 Mikania micrantha | reverse complement strand
CTTGTAATGCTATGTTTGCACTTAATGTAACAGCTAACTCATGCAAGTGATATGTATCTAAAAATGTTTGTTGCACATGTTTTCTCCCAAAACAGTTAAAATAGAAAGGGGCCGTGTACGCACCTTGATAGTGAATAGAATGATCACTTGTTCGCGAGAGTACGTAGAATAACTTCTACGAAGGATCTGTGAAATTATAATAACGTGTCATTATTTGAAGTTTAGAATCTTGATTGTAATCATATAAGTGTCAAACACTTATATTAAGTTGTTAGAAACGTTCATACGAAAGTATGCACGATTTTTAGCTCATTTAGTTAAATCATAAAGTATACGCGATTTCGTTTAAACACACGTAATTATACGCGATCATGTTTTCGGATTAAAATATAAGTTTTATCATTTCATTTTGTTCGTATTTTCATTTCGGTTCCACGCAACTTGAACGAAACGAATCGGAGTTAAAACGAACAAGTTATGACCAAAATACTAAAAATTGGTTTTAATTTCAAAAAACCGGTGGAGCCTAGGTTCAAACCGTGACCCCCAACTCCAAGAACACAGACCCAACAGCTGGTCTAGCAATGATTTTGTGTTAAAACTGAATTATAATGTGTTTTAAATATAAACCAGTTGAATTCTTCTTGTTTATCTTTAATCGAAACCATGGAAATCCAATTGACCCACGATTCGACCTCGGTCGATCCCAAAACCATAGGGTTATAGAGTTCCAGAGATTCAACGAGCTCTCATGTGTTTTAATTGCTTATTCATCGAATTATTAGGGTTTTGTAACCTCTAAATCGAATTTGAACCCGAAACCATGTTCTTTGATTCAATCCTTCAAATTCGTTAATGTTATTCCATAAAATCATAGGATTTATGTTACATAGGATATTTCGACACTATCAGTGTTGTTTAATTCGAAAAATAAGTTCGTTTATATACAAATCCTCAAATCGTTTTAATCAATAAACCCTAGAAATCGAAACTCATAATTCATTGTTGTTTAAGAAATTGATATGGGGTTTTTGTTAAAAAGGATGTTTTCGAACCTATCTGCATGATTACATTAGATTATTAAACTGTTTGAACAAAAGCCCCAATCGTTCTTGTTCAAGAACCCTAAAAATCGAAATCATGAAATTCGTTACATTCAATGTAATTACCATATGGTTTCGTTTAACAATTAATTTCGAACCCGTCTGTGATGGTTAATTTCAATTTCAGATTCGTTTGAGTTGAAACCCCCAAAACATATTATGTTAAGAATCTTAGAAATAGTTCTCATACAATTCGTTGTAATGTGATACAATTATCAATGGATTTCATTCAATGGTTATTCCGAAGCTACTCATATAGTTTAATTGATTTTCGAATTCTTTTTTATTAAAAACCCCCATGGGTTTTCCTCAAGAACCCTAGCATCAGAAATCATACAATTCGGTTTTGTGATTCGAATTCCATATAGAGTTTCGTTTAAACGATGGTTTCTGAAGCTAATGATATAGTTTGATTCGATTTTTGAATTCATTTAAATAGAAGACCCCAAATCCGTTTATACTATGAACCCTAGAATTAGAACTTGTATAATCGATGTTAAAACCACGAAGTATCATGGGCTAAGCTTAATCGGCCTGTTTAGGTTGTGTAGAATTTGTTTTTACCTGGATTGACTTCGAATTGGTTAAGATCGACTAATGGGTTGGGTTTCGGCCACCTCTCAATCGTTTTCTTCAATCCAAAGCTTCTTAGATCGAATTGATGTATGTAAGAGACCTAATGTGCCGATTTCACTTTGTGGAAGTTCAATTTCGCGATTTTTGATCGAATTGTAACAATCTTATAACTCTGTGACGGTTTCAAACATTTATGCTCTTAATTTCATTTAATTCGAATGTAATGGATCAATAATGTGTTCTAACGGTTAATCATCAATAATGTGATGATTATTACTGGTTTAATTCGATTAATTACTTAGTTTCAATGTAAATTCGAATTTAAGTTTTGATTTTTAAACGAATTTGACTATTAAAGTCAAAATTGTATATTTCTTCTAATTACATGCTTAATTCTTATAATTTAATACTTTATACACTTGTTTTGTTCACATTTATCCTTCTAGTTAATTTCTTATAATTTTCGTCTCGTTTCTGTTAGTTTTCTGATTAACGGGGTTAATCCGGAGTGCCGGATTGTCACACGCGCAAGGGTTTGACTTTTTCCTTCCGGCTCAAAGCGTCTGCAACAACATTCGCTTTCCCGGATGGTATTTGATCACACAATCGTAATCGTTCAGGAGCTCAACACGTCCTCTGTCTCATGTTAAGCTCCTTCTGATCAAATATGTGCTGTAAACTCTTGTGATCTGTGAAGATATGCATCTGGTACCATACAGGTAATGTCTCCAAATCTTTAAAGCAAATACAACGCTCCCAGTTCTAAGTCATGTGTTGTGTAGTTCTTCTCGTGTATCTTCAACTGTCTTGAATGCGTAGGCAATAACTTTGTCTCGTTGCATTAAACCACAACCGAGTCCCTGATGGAAAGCATCACAGTATACCACAAAGTCATCATTACCCTCTGGGAGTGTTAAATTGGAGCATTGCACAATCTTTGTTTCAGTGTTTGGAAGGCTCTTCCTGTTTCTGTGTCCACACGAATGGTTCACTATTCTGTGTCAGCTTTGAGAGGCAAAGGCTATCTTATAGAAATTCGAAATGAATCTCCTGTAATAACCCGCCAATCCCAGAAATGATCTGATCTCTGTTGGTGTTGTGGGCACATCCCAGTTCTTGATTGCTTCAATCTTGGCCGGATCCACATGAATACCATTACTGTTATCACGTGACCCAAGAACTGAACTTCTCTTAGCAAAATTCACACTGGAGAATTTAGCATAAAGTTGTTCATTCTTCAGGAGTTCCAAGACTGTCCGAGATGTTGTTCATGTTCCTTTTCGCTTCTTGAGTAGATTAGTATATCATCAATAAAGACAATAACGAACTGATCTATGTACGGCTTGCACACCGCGGTTCATAAGATCCATGAACACTGCCGGTGCGTTCGTCAATCCGAATGGCATCACCATGAATTCATAGTGACCGTATCGGGTATGAAAGGCCGTCTTGGGTATGTCTTCCTCTTGAATTCGGAGCTGGTGATAACCTGATCACGTCTATCTTTGAGAAGTACTGAGCTCCCTGTAACTGATCAAACAAATCATCAATCCTCGGTAACGGGTACCGATTCTTGATGGTGAGTTTGTTGAGTTCTCTGTAATCGATGCACATTCTGAAAGATCCATCCTTCTTCTTGACAAAGAGAACCGGAGCTCCCCACGGTGAGAAACTCGGTCGAATGAATCCTTTATCGAGTAGCTCTTGTAATTGATTGGACAGTTCATGCATTTCTGATGGTGCGAGTCTATAAGGAGACTTAGCTACAGGAACCGCTCCCGGAATAAAATCAATTCGGAATTGCACAGATCTCTCTGGAGGCAATCCCGGTAAGTCATCCGGAAACACGTCCGCAAAGTCTTTCACAATCGGTACTTCTTGAATCTTGATTTCTTTCTTGTCTTTCTCTACCACATGAGCTAGGAATGCGATGCGCTGTTTTCTTAGGTACTTGCGAGCCTTCATACAGTATATTATCTTGACACTGCGGTTTGCTAGATCTCCATGAATTTCCAAGACTTGATTGTTCTCCACTGGAATACGTAGTAGTTTTTCGGAACAGACGAACTCAACTCTGTTAAGAGATAGCCAATCCATTCCGACAATGATATCGAAACTGTCCAGTTCCATCGGTATCAAATCGATGAAAAATGTGTGATCGCCAAGTGTTAGTGGGCAATTTCTAAGTACAGTGTCAATTGTTATCTGTTTGTTGTTTGCTATCTCAATAGTATAAGGGGAGTCTAAAGATTCCTCAACATGATTAAGATGGCATGCAAAGTCGGATGAGATAAAACTCTGATCCGCACCAGTGTCAAATAATATAGATGCATAAAAGTCAAATATGAGAAATGTACCGGTGACCACATTCAGGTCTTGTTGAGCGGCAGCTGCTCCAATCTGAAAGGCTCTACCTCTAGCTACTTGAGCCCTTTGTTGACTTCTTCTTGGAAAATCCCGAGAAAAGTGCCCAGGCTCGCCACAGTTGTAGCAAGACCGTTGTCAGTAGCAGCAGCAATAGTAGCTGCATTGTTGTTTGTGTTCTGGGCTCCCGTGCCCCAACTTGATTTGCCCAATGACCAACTTCCCGCAATTATTGCATTGCCGGCACTGGGAAGTTGGTAGGTGATGGTACTGACAGCTGTTGCACAAAGGTGCGGTGCCAGTGTAGGGCGTTCTTGATCTGTAGCGGTGGTGGTTGGTTGATCATCGGTGTTTGGGTGGTCGCAGCAAAGTTCTTGACCACCTTTTGTTTCTTAGCCGGGTGTTTGTCCGCTTTCTTGAAGTTCCAACCTTTGCTGATTCAGCTTCCTTCTTCAATGCCCCGGAGGTAACCATTACATCTGTCAAGGTTGCTGACAGAGTAACAGCCATCTCCATGGTAGTAGGGTGGGCAGAAATCACGTGCCCTTGGATACAAGCCGGTAGTCCACTGACATACCGCTCGATCCTTTTCTCCAGTGTTGGCACTACGTCCGGTGCCAATGTAGCTAACTCATGAAATCGGGTGGTGTAGGCCAGATGCCCAGCACCAATCATGACAAGGTTTAGCAGCTCAGTTTCAACCTTCTTCAGTTCGTTCCTCGGGAAAAACTCTGCCCTCAGCATAGTCTTGAAGTCCTCCCAAGGCATAGACAATGCCTCATCTCTGCCCCGGGTCTGTACTTGAGCGTTCCACCAAGTTAATGCTCATTTGTTGAATGAGCCAGCAGCATACCTCACTCTATGCTAATCAGGACAACCACTGATGTTGAGGTTTGTCTCCATCTTCTCGATCCATTGGATCAATCCGACGGCACCCTCACTGCCACTGAAACTTGGTGGCTTGCATCCTATAAAGTTCTTGTAGGAGTAGTCCTGCTGGTGTCGGGTGTTGCCACTGCATTCACCAGATGAGTAGGCAATGTTGTTACTGTTAGAGTTGATCCGGTTCATCATATCGGGAATTACCTCCCTCAGTTGACTGGTCAGCAGTGTGGCCAGTGCAATTGTAGCAGGATCCAACTCGTGGTTGGGTGGTGGTGGAGGAGGAAATGGAGGTGGGGATGGAGGAGAGTTAGGTGGTGTCGGTGTTGAGGAGTGTGGAGCTGAATCTTGTGGTGGTGGCAGTAAAGCTGGTGGTGGTCTTCTTGGTGGCATTCTGATCATAACCGAAAGAAATCGGTTAGTGCAGTGATCGAATGCAGAAGATGTATGCAAATAGAGTCCTATGTTATATGTTCTCTACATGAGGGTCCCTAGGTTATAGTCTAGGCCAACCGTTTAAGTAATATGACCTATATTTCTCTATAGCCATGGCTCTGATACAATCTGTCACACCCCCGCGCCGGCGGGCTGGATCGATTTTCCGTCGGGCGGAAGGTTGTCGGGGCGCGATATCGTTGATAATTAAATTGATCATATTGTTTGCATAGCACATGATATATAAATGAGAAATGCTAACATGACAATGATATAGAGTTACAAAGTTAAATTACAATGTTATGTTCATAATTTAACTAAGTAAATCAATCCAAAAGAATCAATGAGTTTCTATCTTGTAACTGTACAAGATCTACAAAAGATGATTCATTGTTTTGTCATTCAAAAGTAAGCTTGACACAAACTGTAGCTAGGTCTTCTAAAAGTCCACTAGCTATGTTCCTGATGTCCGGTGACTAAACTTGTTTGTCACCTGAGAAAACATGCATTTAAACAAAGTCAACACTAGGTTGGTGAGTTCATAAGTTTAGTAATTGAAAGCATTGATTTGTTCACATACACAGTCACAATGTCATCCATGATTCTAGTTAATGTTTGATGCATCTATTCGCACAATGGCCTCTCCATAGTTATATTTACAAGTAGTATTTCATCCCCGCCCAGACGCCATCCCACCACATAACTTAACATAATTCACACCACTTGTAATACAACTGTAGATATCCATTTTCGTCTCACATGTTCAACCCGTTTGATATTCACCCATCTGTTTGTGTTCATCACCCAGTGTGTTATATGCAGAATAATCTAGCACGAGGGATTTAGTTATCATACCGAAGTATTGGTAAACCCTCAATGTTTTAAGGAAAATATTTAATTTAATCTTATCCTCGTTATTATTCTCTCACTGGTAGGGTTAACTGTCAGTCCTCTACTAGTATTAGAAGTGTTAATTAACCATTTGATATGTGTTCTCCGCTTGTAGTGCATAGAGCCTAAAAGGAATCCATTGTAATCCTCACGTAATCAGATCACAATGCATCTGATTTACCTCTACCACTTTGATTTCCCATTGACTTCAACGAAACTACTACCCAGTAATGTGACATGAGAGAAAATCAATTCCTTAGTCTACTAGTCAATACGATCGAAGGATGAATTACAATTATCACTGCAGATTAATATCACCATGTGTCGCTTACCAGACCCTGACTTGTTGTCGCCCTGTCACCGGTCATACATTACCGGCCAAATGTTCAATACGATCAACATACCAGCCCTACAAGCCAGAGGTTTGTCAAACCTATGGTACCACTATGCTATCGTCGGTTTAGTCACGTCAAACTAACTGGTAAACGATTCTCTGTGAGGGACTTACAATGATCAACTTGAATACATGAACACATGATTGTTGTGATATAATACAGACAGTTTAATGGCAATCAATTATTGTTGTGTTCACCAATGTTGTTTGTTCTCAGTGTTGTTGTTCCCATGATTGTATGTTTCTATTGTCTCTAACAAAGTTGCATAAGAACATGTCTTATTATACGATGTTAATAATTGTGGGAATGATGTTGTTATCATGAAGTTACGTTATCATGATTATCATTCTTGTTGTTCCATAGGGTCACCCTGTTGCCACTACAGTGTTGTAAGAGTTAGTCTTACTATACTTAGTTGGCTTAGGTGGTGGATGATGTCATGAAGTCATGTGGACATGATCATCACTCCTATTCACATTGATATTTGTTTCGTGTTATCTCGTAGTCTTCACCGAGTTGTAAGCATAGTGTTATAAGAACTTGTCTTATAACACTTAGCTAACTCCGGTGGTGAATGATATTATGAAGATATGTTATCTTCATATCATTCTTGTTTGTTGTTTTTGTTATTGTCATCATGTTCACCTGTGATAATCTCGTTGTTCGTTCATGTAAGAATAATTAAGTGTTATAAGATACAATCTTACAACTACATTATTCTATTGTGTGGATGATTCATGAAGCTACATTATCATGTTTCATCCTAGTTGTCTCGGTTATGTTATGATCATACATGCATGCATACAATGATAAACGATAATAAGTCAAGCAATATTACCTAAATCATAGTATAAACAATATGTTGTACTAAAACTTTTAAGTAAATCAAAAGATTTAGCATGTTTCTGTTTCTCAGCCCGAGAGTTGAAATCAGTTAAGATTAGAAAAGGGCGTATGAAGCTCACCTTGTAGTTGTTGTGGTTGACTAAGTATAAACAAGAATGCAGGCGCTCTTTGTTTTACTTTTTGTAGTTTTCACGATCCTGTATTATTTCATTCAAGATGTTTGTAACGTTATATATAGTGTATAGATAGTTGTGTGTGTATGTGCTAGCCCTACAGTTGGCTAACACTCGTAAGTCTCGTCATCATTCGGCCTTGTTTACTTGTTATGGATTTTAATAACACTTACCCAATTAGGTTAAGGTTAGTACACTTTGTTATTGATTTTATGTTCAACTTGATTTAATGTCATAACAACTTGTGTAAGTTTGTAACCCAAAGTAGTTCCTAAGTATACTTAGGTTTTTGTCTCACAATTGGCATATTACCTTTGAAATCCCTTGTTAACATGTTTAAAAGGTAATGTTTTAGGTTTTTACATGTTTTACTTAACCAAGTCCTTACCACCTTTGTAGTAATTGTCCATCAATCCCATAACCATGCATGTTATCAAGTTAGTTTGTTTAAGTGGGTTGTTTTTCCATATTACTGATGTGGGCTGAATCCCATAACATGGGCTGAATGTATGTATGGGCTAGGCTTATGTCACAGGCCAAACCAATAAACCCTGGGCCGCAACAGTGGGTATGGGCTGAGTAGTTGGGCTGAACCAGATCATCCTTGGCCGAATTATTAGCATGGGGCGAATGAGTGGTGTCCGATCGAATGGAGGTGGCCCGATCGAATGGAAACATGTTCACCCGAATAGGTCTAGGCCGAATGAAGGCTTGGCTTTGAATGAGGGTGATGTTGGCCAAGAGAATGAGGCATGGTCGAATGAAAGTCATCCCACCCGATCGAATGAGAGTGTGGGCCGAATGAGTTGGTTCGGTCGGCCTTGGGTCATACTCCTCCCATTCGGCCGAAGTGGTTCATTCGGCAGGTAGCAGATCGGGCACCACCATGGGTGCTCTTTTCAAGTTCTAAGCAGCAAGAATGGTGGTTTTTCTGTGGTGGTATGTTAGGACCAGTTTCCAAGGTGTTTTCTCGAGAATGAAAGGGTCTAGGACCGGTTTAGGTTAGTGGGTTGACTAAGGGTTTAGAAAACCCTAATTTCCGCTAAATACCTCAATTTTTGGTGGGTTTTTCTCTAGATCAGCTGTACTTTCGTGTAGAGGATGGTTGTAGCTTCGATTTGGCACCAAGAACACTCAATTTCATCAAGAAATGAGCAAGATACAAGGATTTGAAGATCAAAACTTCTAAAGAGAGAGAGAAACCGAGATTTGAATGAATGAGAGGGGAGAGAAGGTGTAATAAATGTGGTGGTTGAGATCATTTAGGGTATTTATACCCGAGTGAGTTCGGGTTCGTTTCGGTCGCTCGGTTTTCGTTTTCGTCGCGTTTCCGGAACGTTACGCGCGTGATTGTCGTTTTAAATAAAAGAGTTTATTTTTAGATTTTAAGGTGATTATTACCAGTAAATATTTTAAATTTGTTTTTTAAATTATTTCATTGAAAACGTTTATTTTAAAGGTTTCGTCAGATCGCGTCACCTTCGCGTGTATTCATTCGAATCGTCACCCGAACGAACACGACGATGATTTCACTTTCTGACACTTGTTTTCTACCTTTCGGTCATCATTTCAGAACTTTAAACTCACAGATATGTTTGTGTGAATCGTCACCCACCCAAACACACTGTCAGTCGTTGTTCTGAAACAACACTACACTTATGTTTTGTTGTGTTTATTTCCTCACTCACAGACTCAACTAACCTGCCTGTTTTCACATTGTTCCCCTTGAATTCATCTTGTTTTCTTACTGGGTTGTCGGCCATCTGATTCCTGTCATCTATGGATATCAGATCGCAACCGATACGTTCTTGTCGTTTGTTTGAACACTGTTGTTTCTCTTGATTTGTTGTATTTACTGTATTTAGGTTTTCACCTAAATACAAACAATTGTTGCTTATCGTGAGTTGTTGTACTTACAACGTTTAAGTTTTCACCTAAACACGTACAACTGTTGTTTGTTTTCCGAGTTCTGTTATCATGCAACTGTTTACACATTGTATTTACACACAGTAAATAGTAAAATAACACGTACCGTACGGACTTGCTGGACGATCAGGTATTGGATGTCACACCAAGTATCCCCAACTGTTCACAGAGGAAGCCGTACCTGATAATGATTCTTAAATTTCGGAACGAAATTTCTCTAACAAGGGGAGCCTGTAACATCAGTGCCGGAACCGTTACCGGAACACTGATAATCACAGTAATATGAACAGTAAATCAGGTACACATCTCAGTTGTTAATCATATATCATTATCATTTCATGTTATCATAAAACAGATTCAAAATAATCTCAGAAACGTAACTCAGATTCATGGTTCATCAGTCAGATAATTATCTGGCAATACAGGACCATCATGTGATTGTTAGTTAGGATTCTATTATGTATAGACGTATGTGAGGCTTTACAGAACAAAACAACAACGGATGTCGTTACGTGAATGCTAAATTGACGGATTATTCGTATAGGTGACGATCTGTACAAATACATCTGAAAGTTTAACGTTCTTAACGATGTTCAATGATTATAAAACCATGTTGAAAAGTGTAGTTATCGTCGTATTCGTACGGGTGACGATTCGAACGAATACGCGCGACGACTATACGATTCGATTTTAAACAGTAAACTTAATATTTTCAGAAAATTTAAATAAACGAAAGATATTTAGTTAATTTACTAGGAATTACCACCTAAAATAAATTTACAAACTCTTGTTTTAATACCGAGACGTTCGTTACGAAAACGAAACGAAAACGACACTTTTACGCGAAACCAAGCAACCGAAACGAACCCGAATACCCGCGGGGTATAAAAAGCCTAAATGAGGCCTACACCTCATTTAATTCAACTCTCTCTCTCTCTACACCACAAATCCGGAACCCTCTCTCTAGAAATTCAAACTTCCAACACCTAGATCTCACTCGTTTCTTGACGAAATCTCACGTTCTTGGTGTCTAAACGAAGCTCTAATCACCCCTCACAACGAAAGTACAACAGATCGGGGGTAGAATCAACCGAATCCGGGGTAATCTAAGCTCAAAGTTGCAAAAAACTAGGGTTTCTAACCCATTTGTTCGAACCCTTGAACCCGACTTTAGACCTCAAAACCTTAGGGAAAACTCACTAAACTACACCTAGAGTGATGTAAGAACATGGGATGGTCTTAAATATCGATTGAGTGGGTTGTTTCATGTGGAGTTACGACTGGCCGAAAGGGGCACATCAGCTAGGCCGAATGGCCAGCCCTCCTCAAGCCAAAGGGCTTCATTCTCTCAGCCTCCCTGCGTTCGGTCCAAGGCCAATCGCCCCATCCTCATTCGGCCTAACCCAAGTTCAGTCGGCCACTTCTCATTCGGACCAAGTTCAGTCGGCCAAGACACTCATTCGATCAGTCCAAGCTTTGTCAGTCGGCCAAGACCTATCCGGCCAAGTCTCCCATTCGCTCGGGCATGCTCACTCGGCTACTCTCCTTCTGTCAAGTCCCTTCGCTAAACTACCTTCGGCCCCAAACCCCTTTCGACTCAAGCCCATTCGGCATTGTAAGACTTGAATCAGATTGGGTTGCTTCGGCATGAGAGGAGTAGTCGAGTGTGTGTGTGCATGCATGGGAATCGAGTGTGTGTGCATGCGGTGCATGGCTCGGGTATGTGGGGCAGGTTGGGTTGAAGCATATGGGAGTCAATGTGAAGATCTAATTTGATTAACACAAGTGATGTCAAGGGATAATAGAGTTTGTTATGGGACATAGCATATGGGATTGGTTTAACATGCGAGAGCTTCATGAATTAGGGTTTCTAAAGACAAGGGTTTTCTTAAATCATACAAACAACTAAATAGGGTTGTTAACATCCATTAATTAAGCTCAACACACTTGGGGAGTCATTGATAAATCATGTGGATATCATTTTGGTTCAACGCATTTGAGAAATCATGAGGATCAAAACAATAACCTAAGGTTTGGAGTGTTAATTTAATTATTAGCACCTAACCCTTAGGAAATTTTGTAAGGACATGTAACTAATCTAGGTGATCATTTGAATTATCTAAGACGAGTTATTCGAAGATTTGATCAAGAATCATTGAACAATCAAGAACTAGTAATGGGCCAAGGATAATCAAGTGGGATTAACCCAAGCCCATCATGTTTAATTATATTTCTCTTCAATTAATTATGTTTTTTAATAAAAAAATTGATTTATAAACCTTACTAAATTAAATAAATGATTTCTAACTTAATGGTTTAGTTTAAAAAGAATTAACTTAAAAATGTTTTAATTAAAGACTTGTGATAAAATTAACATAAACCTTATCTAATTAAGGTTTAGATGTGTTTAATTATGGGATAGAGGGTTATTTATGGGTAATATGTTTAGACTAGTTAGATGGAATCCTAGAAACGCATTAGCAACATAGGACACTTAGTTGCACACCGAGACCAAAACCCTAGTTATGACATAAATACTTATCGTATACGAATCCTCTTAAAACAACTCAGGTGCTGAAGAAACATAAACTACAAGTAACGAGCGCGAATTTTGTGGTAAATCAATATATAGCAACACAGGTGAGTTCATTGCCCCTTTTCTAAACATTTTTGTTTTCAAACACGGGGCTGAGAAGCATGCATAAACCTTTTTATTTAAATATGTTTTACGTAAATGCTTTTATTTATTGTATGTTTTATATATACATGTTTATAATCCTAGACTCCTGTCTAGATAAAGGTTATGCAGGAGAAAATAACGAATTAATTAATTACTCTTATGAGTAGTACCATAATTCTAAAACTCTAAAACAAACACTTATTCTATCAAATTCAAATTCAAAGAATCTAAACTCAAAGTGTAATCAAGAGAACTAAAGCTAAAGATCAAATTCAAGGAAATCAATTCAGTGTGTGTGTTCAGTCAGTGAAACTAAGAATCATATTCAAGAATCTATAATCATTGTGGAAATCATGGAATTTAAGGATCAAAATCAATGGAATCAAAGGAATCATATCCGTGTGTGAATCAAAGAACTAGTGAAATCATTAGATCTAATGAAATCATTAATTCTCAAGTTAAGGTGGATGTCAGTTGTATGTAAATCGAGACCACGTGTAACACACGGAAAGTCCCGTCATAAATAGTAGACTTTTGTAGTCAAGCTATATGGGCATAACTCAAACAATCAAACGAAATCAAGAGAACAAAGGTGATCAAAATCAAAGGATATCCTAAAGTCCCGACATGTACAATAGGCCGGAGGGTCAAGCTGATATGGGCACATCATGAAAGTCCCGACGCATACAGGTAGACTCATTTTGGGTCATGCATGATATGGGCCACGTGTGAGACGGTACAACTTGGACACCACCATCACTAAGTCTAATTTATTGAGTCAAATAAGACCCAATCATCATGTCTTAGTTGTAAATAAATGATTAATTATTTATTAATTAAGCATTTAATATTATTTCTACAAGTGCTAGGGGGTAATCATGAATACGTGATGAACTTAAGAAATCAGTGATATGTCAATTTGTGGAAATCAAATTCTAACATGAAGTTGAATGTAATGAAACGCTTAATTATCATTAACAACAATATGCTAAGCAGTCCGGTATGTGGTGGGACGGTGGCTGGGGCTTGTCCCCTACATAAGCCCTATATATAAGCATACTTGATTGGATAGAATAGGTGGTCGTTGATGAGGCTAAGGTTGTCATTTCGGGGGATCAAGGTAAAAAGTTTTCAGGGTAATCAAACGTTATGGACCAATAGTGAGGGATGAAATGCTTAATTATCACCAGGAACATATACCATGTGGTTTGGTATGTGGTGGGACGGTGGCTGGGGCTTGTCCCCTACATATGCCCTATATATGCTTCAGATTGAACTAATGGTATAGGTGGTTAATGGTGAGGTTAAGGTTGTCATCCAAGTGGTTATTCAAATTCATTTTTAAATAAAACTGCATGAACTCACCAACCATGTGTTGACTTGATCTTTTTGCATGACTTCTCAGGTGACGAACACGTCAATTAAGAAGTTATTGCGGTTGGACTAGGATGCCAGATAGAGGACCTAGTATTTTAGACCTGCATACTTTTGGAACATCATTTACAATTTATTTTGTATATCTTGTGCAGATACAAGATAGAGAATTTATGATTTTGTTAGTAGATTTACATTGTTAAATTATGAACTAAATTGATGTAATTTAACTTTGTAATTCTTTTTTCATTTAGCAGTTTCTCATTATATATCATGTGCATTCTAAACATCTGATCATCACGATTATCATTCTCGATATCGCGCCCCAAGACCTTTCCGCCGCCAACGGGAAAGTCGATCCAACCCGCGGCTTGGGGTGCGACAGCAGATATGGATGATCACTTATTTGTCAAGAAATGAAGTTTAGTTAGGTTTAGAATGGACAAATATATCAGTAATTGCATCATAAACTAAATGTGTCATAAGTATAACACTCATGGGTGCTGATTTGATATGTTCTGGTATACATGTTACTTTCCTGAAAGATTGCTCACAAAAATATGTGATTTGCTTGTTATAGCTTAGTTGTACAGTCTCCCTTTATTCAGAAAAATACAAAAATTTTTCGTTTATTTAAAATGATCATTTGTTTGTTCAGGTCTTTAATCATGTCTTAACTTATCATCAAAACCAGACAAAACTTCATAACTGTGGTGATTGAGTGCTTCTTTTTGACAAATGGTCTAAGGAAATTAAGGTTGTTAACTCATTCGCACGAATGAATCATTTTGAGTGTTCATTCGCATGAATGGTTCACACGAACGAATGGCTAATTCACATGAGCACAACTGACAAATGGATCATGTACACGAATGAGACTTCTATTTAAGTCTTTCCATTCGTCCAAAGACTCATTCGCCCTCACAATTCTTCGTTAACCGTGTGTGTGTGCTCATTCGCCCCGTCGAGAGTTTTTGACCACCATTTCAATTTTAGCCTTGTATTTGCCTCATTCTGATAAGACAAAGTCTCTTGATCGTTTCAGATACTTGTGAAAACAAAATTTTCAATCTGTAAACCGTTTTCAGACAAGATTCGATAGAGTTCTTAGGGTTTTAGGTTTCGGTCTTGTCTCCGTCAAATAGGCAATGGAATTGGAATAAAATCAATATAAAACCGGTTCAAATCAACTAATCGGGGTTGTCTTTTAACCATAACACCATTTTTGTGCTTTGATAGTTAACTTTTGGGAGTTATGGTTTTGGTTCTTACAACTGAACGAATGAAGGATTCATTCGTGTGACTTGTCACACTAATGACTTAGCTTGTCACTACTCCTTAACGAATGAGTTCATTCACACAACTGAGTTTGAACTTGCAACCCATTCGTGTGATGATCTCATTCTTGTCTCGGATTCATTCGTTTGAGGTTTCATTCATGCATAATAAGCTTTTGTTATATTCATTTGCACGAGTGAAGAACCTTGTTCAAAATTTTTCAACTGTTTTCATTTCTGTCAATTTGAACTGAATTGTTTATTGTTACTGATTGCAGAATGGCTGATCTTAGGGCATTCCCGAAGAATAACATATGTGCTCATCTTGGCTCTGCTACTAGGAATTCTGCCGAATTTGCTGACATTATAGCTAATCTGAGACGATCCCGTATTTTCACAGCTATATCTACTATACATGTTCCATACTTGTCACATTAGAGATCGTTCTGGGCATCAGCTATTTAGACTGCACAATCCAGCCTACAGTTATTAGGGGCAATGTTGGAGGAAGCGAAGTTGTTATTTCTGCTGAGCACATCAGGAGGTTGTGTGGTTTTCAAGATATGGCAGACCACCCTGTGATATTGAACAAGCATCTTGTACGAGGTTGCTTCTTGCGATGCAAGTATGACGGTGATCTTCAAGTGGGAGTCCTCAACAAAGCCAACCTCAGTCCCCCTTTCAAGTATCTTTGCCATGTTCTACAGCACTACTTGGGATCTAGACATGGTGGATTTGATGAGCTGAGAGAGACATTGCAGCCTGCATTTGTTGCTTTATACTGAACATTCCCTTCAATTTTTCAGAGATGGTGTTTACACATATGAAGGAGAATGTTAGCATGAATGGTGATAAGAAGTACCTCATGTACCCGAGGTTCATTCAGATGATTATGGATGCACAGCTACTGATCTTCCGAAGATCAATACAGATATTATATTGTTAGAGCACATGACAGATACTACGCTCAACCGTGTGCTTTCCTACAGGCAAAAGGACTCCAACCCACTAGCTCGTCGCATTTTCGGACATCTCATTAATCCTAATTACAATGCACCTTTGAAGAGGAGATGGAGGCACGAGGACTCAGATTCTGATGTAGAGGATATTATTGTGCCAGATGGTGATAGTGATGATGATGATGGTGATAATGGTGCTGGTGATGGTGAAGTTGGTGATGGTGGCGCTAGTGATGGTGGAGTTGGTGATGGTGATGATGGACATGGTGATGAGGCTGATGATACTCATCATGATATTGATGTTACTACTACTACTGCTTCTGTAGAAACTGTATATGCTTCTTTAGAGATCGGTGCTACTGCATCTGCTGATGAAGGGGAGGACGCTCATGACTCTGACATGGAAAACATTGATGGTGGATCCGATGCTGCCACGGATGATACAGACTCTGAAGAGACTGAACGTGAGTGTGTCACTACTAGTCTTTGATCTCAGGTTATTTGGATGAGGAAGAGGACGAGGGAAAAACCCTCAAGTATTGAGGAGATTGTGGATCCTTCTTTCGTTCCAGAGTTTGATATTTCTCCACCTCCTCGTACCTCCACTGCTACTGCTACACAGACATCTTCCGCATCAGCAGCCAAGAAGAGGAGGGCTAGATTTGTACTGCAGAAAAAGGGCAGATTCAGTTTCTGTTGCAGCTTCCACTGCTGCAACAGTTATGACTTCTTCACTGTCCCGGTCCATGGTTGTTTTCTACACGTCATACTACAACTTTCCCCCAGAGCTCTGCTACTCACGCTGCCATATTCATAGTTGCATCCTCTGGTCCTTCTATCACATGTACAGATCCTTACATACCAACTGTTTCAATTGCTGAACAGCTTAGCACACTGAACAGTTTGGTTCTTCGATTGATGGAGAGGAAGCATGAGCAAGATCAAGCCATAGCTAAGCTGACACAACGAGTTAATGAGAAGGATGCTCTACTTCTGCAGGCTGCTCATCAGAGGGTAGATTTGAGAGCTCACAATACTGATCTTGAGGATCGTTTGCTCAAGTCAGAGGAAGAGCACAATCAGCTCGCCCTGACTGCATATGGGTAGAATGAGAGGATACTCGACCTGGAGGTTGACAACCTGCGTCTATTTGAGGAGGTTGGAAGCTTAAAGGAGTCTACACCCTGGATTGAGGCCTCCAATCCCGGGTCATTTAACTTAAATAACCCAAGTGAAATAGACCAACCATCTAACCTATCACCTCCCGGATTTCTAGGTTGGGTCACATATGAGAATTACAACACTTAATGATATCAAATCCTATGGAGTGTGATCACCAATCCATAAACTAGCCTAAAAGACAAAGTCATTAAGCCTAATATGCATCTACTGATGGAAAGACATTCCTAGATACACATGGATCTATCAATCATCAAATATCATCATTCAACACATGCAAATATCATCAAAGATTCAATCTTTACTACTGATTACAAAGCATATATCGTCCAACAGTATAAATCGAGTCCAACATCACAAAGTTCACTACTTTATCATCCCAAACCAAGATATAACCCAAGATCTAGCCAACAAACATAATAACAGTAGCAAAATAGATCTGAAATAAGTCTAAATACATCAGAAACTACTGATTGCACTAAGAAAGCAAGGAAAGAAGGTAAATACTCAAGATCTTCCTTGAAATCTTCTCTTCAATCACCCTAATCAAGCCCAAACCTCCAAGGTTAAGCTCCAGCTGCTCCAGGGGCGTGGTTTAGGGTTTACAGGTGCTAGAAGAGTCCCAAAATCGTTCTGGACGCGTATCCTTTGTAGAGAAGAAGAAATTAGGGTTTTGGAGCTGAAATAGGCATGGGGCGCATCGCCTAGCGGGGGTGCATGGGCTAGGCGGTGCGTGCAGGAAAGAATTGTCGGCGGCTGAAGCTGACGGACGCATCGCCTGCGGCAGCGTACTTTGACTAGGCGATGCGCGCGGATCTGTGGGAATCAGAGAATGTTCCCAGGCGCATCTCCTGGGATCAAATGGTGGCCTGGGGCGTACCGCCTAGGGTTAATTTCTTCGTTTTCTTCGCTCGATCAACCGCACTTGATTCCAATGCCCGTTTGCCTTTATTTCCGCTCCCTCGGGACATAATCCTGCATAAAAATAAGAAAACGTAAAAAGGAACGAAAAACAACTCAAAATATAAACAATATTTACAAAAACGAACTCGATTATGTACAAAAACGGATGTGTTAAACTAACACATCAAAAATATCCACACTTAAAACCTTTTTCGTCCTCGAAAAAGCTTGCAAAAATGGAATCATAGATCAGGGACTTGGCTTTTATTTGCAAAAGATTTAACAATCCTAAATCCTTGTGTATTAACTGCGATTGTTGGTATAACAGTCCAATATAAACCCAAAAACTGATTTCGAGTTCCCTAATCATGATTATTTATGTTCAAATGCAATTATTCATCTTATAGGCCCCATCCCTTGGTCAAAACGAGTCATCCTAATTCCAAGTAAAAGCTTTCAAGGCACAGGTTTAAGTCTAATGACTTAAACCCACCTCTATATGCAAACTACCTAGAGATAACCAAAATTCAACCTAATGATGGAGATGGATGGAGGTGTGAGCATTTTGCCTTTTATTCACTTGAGCGTATTGCAGCACTGTTTCACTTGGTTGCTAGCCGGGGTATGACAACTGCTTTTTAGCTCTTATTCTGTCTTTCTTTTATTTGCACAGGCTCAGCTCACTTAGTGGATTGTGGAATTTCTTTTATTAAGCAGGCGCCATAAGCCTCGGATTTATTTCCATAAAAAGAGGACATATGTGCCACGTTTAAATTTTAAAAAATCTAAGTTGCTAGTTTACGAAGGTTCCTTTATTCACGATTACCCGTTTCAGATTTCCCGAATTCACCAAGTCTTAATCCCACAAGAATCATGAATTTAGGTTTATTATATCAATCCTAAGGAACCTTCTATCGGCTGGGCCTACCAACAAATCCCAAATCAATAACAAGTTAGCCTCTAGAAACCAAAGTCCCAATAATAATCTGATCATCTTCCATTTATTAAGTGCAAGCTAAAACTAAGGACATTTTGTAGACTCTAGCTATATACAACCTAAAACTCTAGACACGATCAGAATACGCAAAATAATAATAAAAGAATATTTACAGAAAGAGAAACATAAGATAAAAGGTGGAAAAGACTTAGTTGATAACGCAGAATCAGCATGCGTGAGTCTTATCCAAGAAGAAGTCAATCAACACTGCCGGTTGTTTGCATATGGAATAGTCTAAGTAGTCGCCACCCGAATGGAAATTGAGTACGAGTGGTTAGGACCAGACTGCAATCAAGATCTTAAACAACCAAGCAAGATTAATTGTAAAATAAAAAGACTCAAGGACTAACTTGATTTAACTATTTACAACTGACTCAATTAAAAGAAAAATCTTTTTGAAATTTTTTCCATATTTAATTTTTTTGTGTTTTTAACTTTGAGAATTTACAATTTGTATTATTTATTTACAAGTTCTAATTTATTTAACAAAAAGTTGACTTGATATATACAATGACTTGTTTTTACAAACATTAAAACTAAAAGGCGCCAAACCCATGGTTTTCGATTTCTATCAAAACGTTGATTCCCAATCATCGGATTACCACAGGGCTTCTAATTTCGATTGGAAAAACCCCGAATAGGATTCTGCACTATTCGAGGGCCTGTCGAGCAGAATCCACAAGGAACCGTGTCGTTTCAGAGGTCCTACAAAAAGCGAATGTTGTAGCCGACGCCTTAAGTCATAAAGAACCCGTCAGAATCCATAGTATCAAAATTCAAAGTGACATTGAAACTCGTATATTGGAAAATCAACATATCTTAATTACTAAGGGTAATATGTCTGAGGAAATGGCATGTGGTGCGGTGCATCAACTTGAAACTAAACCCAATGGATTACTTTACTATCTTGATCATATTTGGGTTCATCAACAAGAAAATCTTCACACTTTTCTTTTCAACAAGGCTCACAAGACTCGTTATTCTGTTCATCCAGATGCAGACAAAATGTACAAAGATATCCGAAACCAGTATTGGTGGCCTGGTATGAAAAAGGATATTGCTCTTTATGTCTCAAAATGTCTTACTTGCTTGAAATTTAAAGCTGAACACCAACGTCCTTCTGGATTACTAGAAAAACCCTAAATTCTCGTGTGGAATTGGGAAGGTATATCCATGGACTTTATAACTAAACTTCCTCGGACATCTAGTGGGTATGACAATATTTGGGTAATTGTTGATCGTTTAACTAAGTCAGCTCATTTTGTTCCAATTCGTGAGGATTATCGAACCAAAAAACTTAGCTCGAATCTACATTGATCTTCTGGTTAGCCGCCACGGAGTTCCTTTAAACATAATCTCTGATCGTGATAGCCGTTTTACCTCTCGGTTCTGGCAATCTCTACAATCGGCATTGGGCACTAAATAGAATCTCAGTACTGCTTGTCATCCTTAAACGGGTGGTCAAACCGAACGGACCATCCAAACTTTGGAGGATATGCTTAGAGCCTGTGTCATTGATTTTGGTGGCAATTGGGACTCTTACTTTCCATTGATCAAATTCTCGTACAATAACAACTATCATACGAGTATTAACATGACACCTTTTGAAGCTTTGTATGGCCGTAAATGCCGATCCCCTATTTGTTGGACGAGATTGGTGAAACACAAATCACTGGTCCTGAATTAATTTAAGAAACATCTGATAAGATCATTCAAATTCGTGATAATCTTCGTTTAGCGAGAAGCACGCAAAAGAGTTATGTCACACCCCGAGCCGGCGGGCCGGATCGTGTGTCCCGTTGGGCGGAAAGGTCTCGGGGCGCGATATCGGGAATGATAATCGTGATGATCAGATTGTTTACAATGCACATGATATATAATGAGAAACTGCTAAATGAAAATAGAATTACAAAGTTAAATTACATCAGTTTTGTTCATAATTTAACAATGTAAATCTACTATCAACATCATAGGTCTTCTATCCTGTATCCGCACAAGATATACAAAATAATCTGTAAAATGATGTTAAAAATTTGCAGGTCCAAAATACTAGGTCCTCTATCTGACATCCTAGTCCAAAAGCAATAACTTCTTACTTAGATATGTTCGTCACCTGAGAAGTCATGCAAAAAGATCAAGTCAACACATGGTTGGTGAGTTCATGTAGTTTTAGTTAAAATGAATTTGAATAAACCGTTCGAATGACAACATTAACCTCACCATTAACCACCTATACCATCATGTTCAATATGCTTATATATAGCGCATATGTAGGGTCGAACTTACCGCCCGCCCAGCCACCATCCTACCACATACCAAACCACATGATATATTGTTCCTGGTGATAATTAAGCATTTCATCCCATACCTTTGATTCACAACATTTGATTACCCTGAAATCTGTTTACCTTGATCCCCCAAAATGACAACCTTAACCTCATCAACAACCACCTATGTTATCCAATCAAGTATTCTTATATATAGGGCATATGTGGGTCGAACTTACCACCCGCCCAGCCACTGTCCCACCACATACCGGACTGCTTAACATATTGTTGCTAATGATAATTAAGCGTTTCATTTCATACCATCATCATATTAGATTTTGAGTTCCACAAATTGAAATACATCCTGATTTCTTGAGTTCATCACGTATTCATGATCAACCATAGCATTTGTAGAAAAATGATATTAAATGCTTAATTAAGTGAATAATTAATCATTTAAATACAACTAAGACATGATGATTGGGCCTTATTTGACTCAATCAATTAGTCTTAGTTGATAGTGGTGTCCAAGTTGTATCGTCTCACACGTGGCCCATATCAAGCTTGACCCAAATGAGTCTACCCGTATGTGTCGGGACTTTCATGATGTGCCCATATCAGCTTGACCTTCAGGTCTACTGTACATGTCGGGACTTTAGGATATCCTTTGATTTTGATCGTCTTTGTTCTCTTGAATTCGTTTGATCGTTTGATTTATGCCCATAGAGCTTGACTGTAAAAGTCTACTATTTATGCTGGGACTTTCCGTGTGTTAACACGTGGTCTCGATCTGCATACAACTGACATCCATCTTGAATTGTTCGTTATTGATTCCATTAGTTCTTTGATTCACACACGGATATGATTTCCTAGATTCTGATCCTTAGAATTCCATGGCTACAACACTGAGTTTAGATTCTTTGAATTTGATCCTTATTTTTCTTGCACGCACACACTGTATTTAGATTCTTTGGATTTGATCTTTAGTTTTAGTTTTCTTGATCACACAACTTTAGATTCTTTGAATTAGAACTTTGACAGAATAATTGTTGGATTCAGAATTATTGTCTTACTCATAAAGAGTAATTAATTAATTCATTAAGTACATCTGTTATAGTTTACCTAGACAGGAGTCTAGGATACATTTATGTATATAAAACATACAAGAAGTAAAAGCATTTACATAAAACATATTTTAAAGAAAAAGGTTTACGCATGCTTCTCAGCCCCGCGTTTGAAAACAAAAATGTTTAGAAAATGGGCAATGAACTCACCTGTGTTGCTAAGAATTGAATCACAACAAAATGCGCGCTCATTACTTGTGGATTAAGTATCTTCAGTACCTAAGTTGTTTTAAGAAAGTTCGAATACTATAAGTATCTATAATAGACGTATCTAGGGTTTTGGTCTCGGTGTGCAACTATGTGTCCTATGTTACTAGTGTGTTTTTATGTCTCTCTAGATATTCTAAAGGTATTACCCGTTCATAAATCTTTATCCCGTGAATAATCATTATTAAACCTTAGTTATGTAAGGTTTACATCCATAATTCTTTTTAAGTATAACATCATTATTAAAACTCATTTTAGTAATTCTTTAAGTTTGAAATTATTTAATTTATTTTAAAGAAGTTTATAAATCAATTTCCCTATTATTAAAATCAAAATTTATTTTGAGTATTCAAAAGTTAACATGTTAGACTTGGGTTAATCTCATTTGATTAACCCTAAGCCCGTTGCTAGATTCTTGTTTCCCATGGTTCTTTGACAGCTCATGTGTATAACTTAGCCTAGAAAGTTCGACTGAACTATCTAGCCTAGTTATATATTGCATAGCATCTACTAAGTATTGGGCGTTAATAATGAAACCAACTCCCACACTTAGTTAATTTCTTGGTGTTGAAGTAGTTAGAAACTTTGGTGTTGAAGCTTTAGCCCGTGATTAACATGAAATCCCATTCAATTGTTTAAAAACCAAGTTTA
Source organism: Mikania micrantha (assembly GCA_009363875.1). NCBI lineage: Eukaryota > Viridiplantae > Streptophyta > Magnoliopsida > Asterales > Asteraceae > Mikania > Mikania micrantha. The sequence continues at coordinate 4,895,762 of CM018694.1, read as the reverse complement.
ACATATAGGATTATTAGGGTTTTGAGTTGACCCTTAGTTGACAATCCCTAGTTGTAGTTTATTTTCTACACTCTTACTTATGGTCTCATTCGATAAACTCCATATTCACACATCATTGTTACTTAGGAAAACTTTGTATTAAACCTTAACATACATGATTACAAAATTGTTCACCACCTTAGAAAACCCTAATATTAAACCCTAATAGGTTTCACCTCCCCATGCATGCATACCACGTACAAGGCCCATGCATGAAATCACATAGTCCACACCCATGCACAAGATCATATACTCAAATCCATGTTATCAACCGATTAGAGGATCAGCTTGTGCGAACGAAGGATTGGCCATATGAGATCAGGAATGCAAGTGGAAGGTTGGCCGAATGGTATGGCTCACACAAAAGGGACCTTGGCCGAATAAGGGGCTGGTCTGAATGGCTCTAGTTGTGTGAAGGAGTCTTTGGCAGAATGAATGAAGGACTGGACTGAGTGAGGAGCTCGTGCGAATGAGGCTTGGGCCGAAGTATACCACCATGCGAACCAGGGTTCTTTCGGCCTTTGGGTTGCTCATGCGGCCCGTGGCCATTCGGCCAGGCCGAAGGCGTCTCATTCGGCTGCTCGAACACCTAGCAAGTGTAGCCCCAAATTTTCGAATCAAATGACTAACCCATGTTGTACCACATGTTCCTATCTCATCCTAAGGTGGTTTTGTGTAGTTTCCCTAAGGTTTTGAGGGGTTTTAGCTGATTTCAAGAGGGATTCAAACAAAAGGCTCTGAAAACCCTAAAACTAAGCTATAAAACTCATTTTTACCTCGATTTGGTTGGTTCAAAGCCCAGATCGTTTGTACTTTCTTGATCTACAGTTGTTGTGGTCGTTTTGACACCAAGAGGGCTCGATTTGGTGAAGAAACGAGAGATCTAGGGTTTGTGGCTCTTAGAGAGAGAAAGTAGAGAGAGGGTAACGATTTGGGGTGGTGATGGCTGGTAGGTGAGGGTGGAAATGGCATTAATTGCCATTTAATGCTTTGAAAATACCCGGGTGTGTTCGGTCTCACTCGGTTTCGCGTAAAAATGTCGGTTTCCTTTCGTTTTCGTAACGAGACTTCGCGGTTTTAAAAGTAGAATTTGCAAATTTATTTTAGGTGGTAATTCCTAGTAAATTAACTAAATATCTTCCGTTTATTTCAAACTTCAGAAAATATTAAATTTACAGTTTAAATCGAATCGTATAGTCGTCGCGCGTATTTGTTCGAATCATCACTCGTACGAATACGACGAAAACTACACTTTTCAATATGATTTTCTAATTATTGAACATCATTCAGAACGTTAAACTTTCAGATATATTCATACAGATCGTCACCTATACGAATAATCTGTCATTTTAGCATTCACGTAACGACATCCGTTGTTGTTTAGTTCTGTTAAACCTTGCATACGTTTATACATAATAATATCCTAACTAACAATCACATGATGGTTCTGTGTCGTCAGATAAATATCTGACTGTTGAACCATAGTTCTGAGTTACGTTTCTGATATGAATGCATACTAGTTTCGTGTCAAGCATCAAATGATAACAGTATATAGATAACACATGAATTTGTAGCTGATTTACTGTGCATGTTACTGTGTAGATCGATGTTCCTATTATGTTTCCGACACTGTTGTTACAAGTTATGCCGACAATCGTCGAAAACCCTTAGAATTCCAAATTGGTGATCTAGTTCTTCTCAAGGTATCCCCTTGGAAAGGCTTTGTTCGTGGGATGGCGTCTGGGCGGGTTGTAGGCTTGACCCTTTCGTATGCCCTATATATAAGCATACTGATTTGGATATTACATGTGATGTTAATGAGGTTAAGGTTTTACCGAAAGAAGTTTGCTAAAGCTATTCACAGGTTTAAGCTAAGGCTCAGGATTTCATGCTAGGATGCCCAGATAGAGGACCTAGTAGACTTTTGGAAAGCACATATTTTGTTATTGACGCGAGTCACTTTTGATATCTTGTACAGAAACAAGATAGAAACATTTAATTCTTTGATAGTTTTACTCAGTTAAATTATCAAACATTGATATTGTAATTTAACTTTGTAATCCTAGTTTGATGCTTTATTGTGCTTTAGTTATTCTCAATGTTGATACTATGTAAACAATCTGATCATCACGATTATCACTCACGATATCGCGCCCCGAGAATCTTCCGCCCGGCGGGAAAGACGATCCGTCCCGCCTGCTCGGGGTGTGACAGATTGGTATCAGAGCTCAAGGTTATAGAGAATAATAGGTCATTTACTTAGAACGGTTTGGCCTAGACATAAGATTTAGGTTTGCATTGTGTCTTCTGCATTCGATCACTGCACTAACCAATATCTTTTGGTTATGATCAGAATGCCGCCCAGAAGACAACCGACTCCACACGACTCTGCACCTCACTCATCGACACCTACACCACCGGATTCACCACTGCCACCTCCTCCTCCACTAGACCCTCCTCCGAATCCGAATGCACCTCCAGTTCTCGATCCTGCTACCGTTGCTTTGGCAACACTTCTGAGCAGCCAACTGACGAACCAACTGAAGGATGTCATCCCAGAAATGATAAACATGATCCAAGGCCACCGCAACAATTCTGGTCACACTACTGGAGAAGCTAGTGGAAACACTAGCACTACTTCTGACTGCTCCTACAAGTCATTTGTAGGATGCAAACCACCAAGTTTTACTGGTGTTGAAGGAGCAGTTGGACTGATCCAATGGCTGGAAAAGATGGAGACCACCCTGGACATAAGCAGTTTTCCGGAACACCATAAAGTTCGTTATGCAGCTGGGTCTTTTAGCAAGCGAGCTTTAACATGGTGGAACTCCCAGATCAGGGCAAGAGGCAGAGATGAAGCACTGGCAATGCCTTGGGCAGATTTCAAACTCCTTCTAAGGAACGAATTCTGTCCGAAGCATGAACTACAAAAGCTGGAAGTTGAGCTCTCCAACCATGTGATGAAGGGTGCTGATCACATGACTTTCACCACACGCTATCATGAACTGGTAGCTTTGGTGCCAGAAATGGTGCCAACACTGGAAAAGCTGATAGATAGATATGTAGTAGGACTACCCTCATGCATTCAAAGCATTGTACTGGCTGCCAACCCTACTACTCTAAAGTCAGCCATCTCCCTCTCAGCTAAACTCACTGATGTGATGGTAAAGTCAGGAGTTTTGAAGAACGACACGGGGAAAGCAAAAGAGGAAACAACAAAGAAACCTGAGCACCATCAAAAGAAGAAGCAAAAGGTCGTCAAGAACTATGCGGCCATCACTCCTCTGAGACAAGCTCCTGCAGTACCTGCTAATGCTGCACCCAAGAATTATGTCGGAGTGCATCCTCAGTGTGCTCACTGCAAGTATCATCATCATGCTACAGTGCAGTGTAGGAAGTGCACGAATTGTGGTCGATTTGGCCACTGGGTTACGCAGTGCCGCACTCCTGCAACACAAGTTACCAGCAATGCTTCTAGAGCATTACCTCCACCACCACCCCTAGGCAACAACACTAACAACAACAGAGGATGCTATGACTGTGGAGAAGTGGGTCACTTCTCCAGAGATTGCTCGAAGAGAGTGCAACCAGGAGCACAAGCACCTCGTGGACGGCCTTTTGTTATCGGAGCCAATGCAGCACGCCAAGACCCTAATGTGGTCACTGGTACATTTTTTTACATGACTCTTATGCATCTATTCTGTTTGACACTGGTGCAGACCAGAGTTTTATTTCATCTGATTTTGCACGCCAACTTAGTCTTACAGAGGAAACTTTAGACTCCCCATACATTATCGAGGTAGCGAATGGGAAACAAATTACAGTTAGCACTATACTTAGGAACTGCCCACTAACACTCACTGATCACACATCTACCATCGACTTGTTACCGATGGAGTTGGGCAGTTTCGACATCATTGTTGGGATGGATTGGCTATCTCTCAATGGAGTGGAAGTCATCTGTTTCGAAAAGCTACTTCGGATTCCATTGACGACTGATCATATATTGGAAGTTCGTGGGGATCAAGCAAAGCGTAGTGTCAAAATCATATCCTACATAAAAGCGCTTAAGTGTCTACAAAAGAAATGCATAGCTTTCTTGGCTCACGTGGTGGAGAAGGAGAAAAACAAGAAAACGATACAAGATGTGCCAATAGTAAAGGAATACCCTGAAGTGTTTCCTTAAGACCTACCCGGTTTGCCACCTGTGCGACCGGTGGAGTTTCGTATCGATTTGATTCCTGGAGCAACACCTATTGCTAAATCTCCTTACAGGTTAGCACCTTCGGAGATGTAGGAATTGTCGAATCAACTACAGGAGCTACTCGACAAAGGTGTCATCCGACCGAGCTACTCATCTTGGGGAGCTCCGGTTTTGTTCGTGAAGAAGAAGGATGGATCTTTTCGTATGTGCATAGACTACAGGGAGCTAAACAAACTAACTATCAAGAATCGGTATCCATTACCGAGGATTGATGATTTGTTTGATCAATTGCAAGGAGCTCAATACTTTTCGAAGATCGATTTGCGGTCCGGGTACCATCAGCTCAGAGTTCAAGATGAAGATATACCGAAGACGGCGTTTCGTACCAGATATGGGCATTACGAGTTCATGGTGATGCCTTTTGGATTGACGAATGCACCTGCGATTTTCATGGATCTCATGAACCGAGTGTGTAAGACGTATTTAGATCAATTTGTTATTGTTTTCACTGATGACATATTGATCTATTCTAAAAGCAAAGCAGAGCACGAGCAACATCTTAGAATGATCTTGGAACTGTTGAAGGAAGAGAAACTCTATGCCAAATTCTCTAAGTGTGAATTTTGGTTAAAAGAAGTTCAATTCCTGGGTCATGTAGTTAACAGTGAGGGAATACATGTTGACCCTGCCAAGATCGAAGTAATAAAGGACTGGGACACTCTGAAGATACCGACGGAGATACGTTCCCTTCTAGGCTTAGCAGGCTATTATAGAAGCTTTATCTCAAACTTTTCTAAGATAGCCCTGCCACTCACAAAGCTAACACAGAAAAGCGAGCCGTTTGTTTGGGAACAGAAGCAAGAAGATGCCTTTCAGACTTTGAAGCAAAAGCTATGTGATGCTCCAATCTTATCTCTCCCAGACAGTTGTGATGACTTTGTAGTGTACTGTGATGCATCCCATCAGGGACTCGGCTGTGTACTAATGCAACGAGACAAAGTTATCACGTATGCCTCGAGACAACTGAAAGTTCATGAGAAGAACTACACTACTCATGATCTGGAACTAGGAGCGGTGATATTCGCACTAAAGATTTGGAGACATTACTTATATGGCACAAAGTGTACCATATTTACTGATCACAAGAATCTACAGCACATATTCGATCAGAAGGAACTCAACATGCGACAGCGACGTTGGGTGGAACTTCTGAATGATTATGACTGTGTAATCAAGTACCATCCGGCAAGGCAAACGTTGTAGCTGATGCCTTGAGTTGGAAGGAACGGTTCAAACCCTTGTGCGTCAGGGCAATGGGACTGACTGTGTAGACAAGCTTACACGACAACATTATGCAAGCACAACAAGAGGCTGTTGAACGAGGAAACCTGAAGAAAGAACTAGATTGTGGAACAAAAAAGCAACTTGAAACAAAGCCTATTGGAATCATATACTACAAGGATCGAGTATGGATTCCTGCGGTGGATGAATTGAGAACGCTTATTTTTGATGAAGCACACAAGACCAAGTACTCTATGCATCCCGGTGCTGATAAAATGTACCAAGACTTACGGGCGTTTTATTGGTGGTCGGGTATGAAGAAAGACATAGCTGAGTATGTTGGTCGATGCCTTACGTGAGCCAAAGTGAAGGCGGAACACCAGAAACTGTCAGGTTTACTGGAGCAGCCTGAAATTCCACTTTGGAAGTAGGAACAGATAGCTATGGACTTTGTTACCAAGCTACCCCGCACTTCCAGTGGTCATGACACTATTTGGGTTATCATTGATCGATTAACCAAATCTGCTCATTTCTTGCCAATGCGAGAAACTTACACGATGGCTAAACTAGCAAAACTCTACATCAACGAGATAGTGGTACGCCATGGTGCGCCATTGTCTATCATCTCAGATCGTGATAGCAGATTTACGTAGAGGTTCTGGCAATCCTTGCAGAAATCTCTGGGGACACACTTAAACCTGAGTACAGCTTACCATCCACAAACGGATGGTCAGAGCGAACGTACTATACAGACCCTGGAGGACATGTTGAAAACTTGTGTTCTAGACTTCGGTGGGAATTGGGATTCTCATTTGCCACTGATCGAATTCTCCTACAACAACAGTTATCATAGTAGCATCGGATGTGCACCGTTCGAGGCTCTCTATGGTCCAAAATGTCGATCATCGATCTGTTGGTCCGAAGTGGGAGATAATCGAATAACCAGGCCAGAACTCATTCAAGAAACTACAGACAAAATTGCTTAGATACAACAAAGACTACAAGCAACTCGAATCAGACAAAAGAGCTACGCCGATAAACAGCGCAAGCCGTTGGAATTTCAAGTGGGAGACCGTGTCATGCTAAAGGTATCCCCATGGAAAGGCGTAGTCCGTTTTGCAAAGAAAGGCAAACTAGCACCACGGTACGTTGGACCGTTCGAGATTGTCAAACGTATTGGTCCTGTGGCGTACGGACTTAGACTACCGGATGAACTTAGTGGTGCGCACGACGTGTTTCACGTCTCAAACTTGAAGAAATGCTTAGTTGATGAATCGCTCGTCATACCAGTTGAAGAAATTCAATTGGATGAACATCTACACTTTGTTGAAGAACCTTTGGAGATTATGGATCGCAAGGTTAAACAACTGAGGTGAAGCCGTATCCCGATTGTCAAGGTTCGTTGGAACTCAAAGCGCGAACCTGAGTTTACTTGGGAACGCGAAGATCACATGAAGCTCAAGTATCACCAACTGTTTACAGAGGAAGTCGTACCAGAGAACGATTCTTAAATTTCGGGACGAAATTTCTCTAACAATGGGAGACTGTAACATCAGTGCCAGACACGTCGCCGGAACAGTGATCTCTACAGTAACTTTCACAGTAACTCAGGTGCACACTACTTGGTTAACTATTGTGATCTCTACAGTAAGTTGAACTATAGAAATTTGTATGTTTGAACTATTGTGCACAATTTGAACTATTGGAATTATAAGGATAGTATGTATTACTATGCCTAACTTGGTTAACTAAGGTTTGATCTGCAATAGTTTAATGTATGTTTCCACATTAAGCCTTATCTATTGATATGTTTATAATACATGATTCAAACTTTGAACTACTAAACTATTTATCGAGTCAACTTTAAGATTTTCACCAACTACTTTTGTAGTTGACCTTTCAAACTTTATTCATGTTTCAGGTGCAATTTAGTGAGCTTTTGAGATCAACACACAAGATGCTTGGACTTTAGAAGCTTTAGAAATAATTTGAACTTTAGTTTTTGTTTATTTGAACTTTGGTTGTCTGAACTTAGTTTACTTAGCTTTATAAGACAATGTAATTTGGTTGCATTAATTATGAAACATTTTAGTTGATCATCAGCTATTGAACAGTCACGTTCGCGCCCCGATGTATTCCGCCGTCGGTTGGGGTGTGAAACCAAGGGGCTCCCCAGGGTTCTTGGCGTACCGCCAAGGACAAAATAGTCGATCCCGGTTCCTTGTTCGTCGCGTACCGCCGAGCAAATTTGATCGGTTGTGGCTTAAAACAAGGAGTTTGGCTGAGTTCAAATTCTCCTGCCTAACTCATCATGTACCGTGATGGGTTTTGACGTGCTGGGTCGCGTACCATGACGGTTTTCGTGCAGATTTACTTTCACAAGTTTCGTAGTTCGGTTTGTTTCATGCTCAATTACGTTTATTTCGTGATCATTTTTCATCTTGCGTCTCCATTTGGTTCGTCATGTGTCCACATATTAGTTAGAGTTATATGTTTGACTTCCTTGTTTTTTAATTCACCAACGTTCGTTAGTTCAAGACACGTGTGTGGGATTCCGGTAATTCCTTGAATTATCTTCCGGTTTGTTTGTGTTTGGACTATTGTGCCACGTGTCACACTAAATTAATCTAAATAAAGTGCCACGTATGATTTTTACATTCAAATAATATTAAATTAATGTGTGATGCTGGCCTGGATTTTGTGGGGTGTCACATCATCCCCTTTTTGAAAAGAATTTCGTCCCGAAATTCAACTCGTGTCGGTATTGTTTGCTATGCCACCGAATAGGTGCGGGTATTTCTTCTTCATCTGGCCCTCTGTTGGATCGTGAGGAGTTACTAACCAGGAATATCCGACTTTAGACTCTAGGGTCAAAGACTAGGTATTCACTCCCTCTTAAGTCAAAGACTTAGTTATTTTCAGGTTGTTTAGTTTGCTGGAAAAGGAGAAAACAGAATAAGAGCACAAGGAATTTTTGGGAAAAACAATCCATGTAATGCAGGGAATGTTGGGGTATAAATACCCAAATATTCAATGTTACAAGACAAAAACAATGAGACATATAGCTGACAATGTTATAGACACTGATATAATCAGAGAAGTACAACAACTAATACAAAGTCAACAACAACGGAAATCCAAGTCTTCAGAAGGTCTTCAGTCTTCCGTGCTTCCAAGGTTGAAGTAATTGTTGAGTGATCTGTGGTTATTCTTCGGAAGGTATTCTTCGGAAACTAATTTTCGGAAACTGATCAACTATTGTTGGTAGTTGTCTACCTAATCAATAAACTTCCAACTCAGTAGTTGTCTTCAGATCAACTGTTTTTTCCGATAAGAAAGATCAGCTATTGTCTTCCGATATAAAAAGGATCCACGGTTATTCTTTTGCGAACTATTCGCGGTTGCTGCTATGTTGTTTTCTTCATAGGCTGGAGAGTGTGGTTGTGGCTCATCAGTCCTTATTTTTTCTAACAATCTCCCTCTGGACTGATAAAGCCAAAACCACTTACCTTTAACTTAGGATCAGTTTGATTTGATCCCTGAGATTGCGCACAAACTGTAAAACTTCATAGTTTGTATCAACATTCTCTAAAGTTATGTGCAGCAAGACTTTCTAATCATTCGTGGAGAGGTTCAAGATGGAATCCCAGTTTGTAAAGGAGGTTCTTGACCCATTGAATCTTTCAATGGTTATGGAGTTAGAAAATTTATCAAAGAACCACATTTTGATTCCAGCTCTAGAATGAGCAAGCTGAAGAGGTTGTGTTTGAGGTAGAGGAGCTATAGGAAGATTTGGAACGGATGATGAAGGCCAACGTATGATCTCTATTATTTTGATTTGATCCCTCTAGTCAAGTACCTTTTTGACTACAGCATGCTGGTGAGGTTCATAGTTTCTCAACAGGTCATGTTTGATTTCTTCATCAACGTCTATCCATGGACTAAACTTGTCGTCCAAGGATGGACGACCATCATCAGTTATTTCTAGAAAGTTATTCTGCAGTTGATTATATATTGTATTGGGTGCATCTTCCTTGGTCTGTAAAGCTCCAAAGGACATCAAGGCTATGGAGGAGGGAAGAGACTCTTGCCAAAGTTCAGGGTAATAACTGTACATCCTTTTGAACTTTGACCATTCATCAAACAGAATATTATTTTTCCATCTCATGATGGTGTTCCTTGATTCCCAAGCATTTTGGACAAGGATATGCTATATTCTTTTCCTCTATTCAGCAGTCTTCTTTTTATTTTCTTCCTTTATTCTTTTGGAAAGGACTTCAGCTTCCTTTCTCAGGCTTGTGATATCCCAATTCATGAATGTTTCTACTTTGTACTTACCTTCATTTAACAAGAACTTTATAATGTTCTCCCTCTCAGCCTGATAAGCTTTATCTTGTTCTTGATCAATCAGGTTTATCTGATCCTGATATGCCTTGATCAGCTCTTCTCCTTCAAGGCTAGTTGCTTCAAGATCAGCTTAGATGTTCTTATCCCTTTCATCCTCGTCATTTACTTGCTTCTGAATTTCTTCAGTTGAAGGGATGTGCCTTTTTGGGGAGTAAACTTCTCTTGGGAAAAACTTGATGTTTACCGGCTGCAACCACAAGTGGCTTTATTGGAAAGGGTACTTAAGAGATTTTGGTTGGATGACGATCAGACTCATCATCATCTGCCAATATAAGTCTTCATTTTCTTGGCCTTAGAGATAATATAGGCATATTATCATTTGAGTCAGAATATAACTCCGGTATGGGAGTTTAGGGTTTACTTGGTTTGGCTGTGGGTGTTTTGGACTTTCTGGCTACACTCTTTTGTCTTCTTGTGAAAGAGCGAGTGATGACTGGTCTGGGTTTTTTTATCAATTTTGGAAGAGTCCAGAAGGGTTTAAGTGGGTGAAGCTTCTCTGGATAAGTCTATGAAGGTTTGAGAAGCATATTTGGGAGATAGAGTAGCTGAGACTTCTCTGTTGGTTTTTGTAGGTGCTGGAGAGGTGGACTTGGTAGGAGAGGTTTGTTTAGAGGTATGTACAAGGGAGGAAGAGGTTTGATTGAGCACTGATTGGATAGGCTCAGTTTGAGCTTGTTTGGGTGGCTTGGTTTTGCTGATCTCCATAGAAGCTCCAGTCTCCACTTGATAAGCTATTTCCTTCAGCTTTTGTTCAAGACTGGCCCTTGCAGCTGCAGTCTCAAACTGCTGATCCAATGCTATTTTGAGAAGGTCCTCTTGATTCTTTAGTTTTATAGCTTTTAACTTCCTTTGCTCAGATTCATCTTGAGCCCTTTTAGCTGCTTGAGCTCCGGATAGAAGCTTTTCAGTCTCCCGTTTTTGGGCTTCATCAGCCTGTTTTTTGAACCAAGGGGGAGGAGGATCAATACCTGTGAGAGAATGCAGGTAAGTTTTTGGTTGGCCACTTCATGTTTGAGGGATTTTATTTTGGAATCTACTAAAACTTTCAGCATATCCATTTGGGTTGATTGAGTGTCAAAGAAATCTTTGGAAAACTTGGCAAAGAAGTTTATAAGGTGAGTGATAACAAGTGTGTTTAACACTTCTTGAAGAACCTGGGGAGAGAAGGTGGGAACATTTGGAGTGGGTGTAGTGTTTCACGAACATTCAAGTGAAGGTGTTAGCATTGGGTTGGATTTGGGTTGCAGGACTTGGTCATTCAAGACTTTTGTGACCAACTCAGTGAGTTTGGCCACATCAGCCTGAATATTTGACAAAATGGCCGTCAATTTCTGAATTTTAAGGTTTGACTTGTCAATCCGAGCGCTGTCAAGGAGGGGAAGGGCTGATCGAGTTAAACAAGGGAAAAGAAGTGGTGTGGGTTAAATGGCAGCCAAGGGAGATATTTATAGGAGGTGGGGGTTTTTGAAGCTAGAAATGGGGGGGACCAGCGAATTTAGAATTGAATTGGTCTTTGCATTCTATTTGTTTGTGATATGATGGTCTAGCCAAGAAAAGTGAGCATTTCCTGTTACCGTTTTCCACTTGATTGTAGATTTGTGAAACGTTAAGTCAAGAAGCTGATGGGGATCATGTTTTCTTACATTGCAGCATCAATACAGAGGGGGATGAGGCTGCCATAGCCGCCTTGAGGTGGCAGTATTGTGCTCGACTGGACAGAAAAGAAGGGGGAAAATCTTCCTCCCAGAAAGTAGGGAAAGATGATGTCCTTTAGACTGAAAAATGGGACTTTGCTACCATGTTTGAGGTTAGGTTATACCTAGGATAGATGTCTTGAGGTTCTTATCAAAACCATTCTTTTGCGGCATTCCATCAGTGGCTTGTTTTTTTAAAGAATTTTGTAGATTGATTTTTGTGAGAGGATATTTAGTTTAGGGGTTATCAAACCGGTTGGGGTATGGTCTTGGGGTTCAAGGACCGAAATTTTTTTGGGTTTGGTCAAGCTACATCAAGAGCAAGGGGAAGGGTTTGATTGTGATTCTTTACTTGATGAGTCTTAATATGATTAGTGTACTATGATAGATGTCATGTAAGAGTTTTCATCATTAATCTTTTCCATCTACTCTCCATGTTCTCATCTTGTTGGATTGGGACGAGACCCCTATGGTTTTTGAGAATCAATCGGTTGAGTTTCCTAAAGATATAATTGGTTATGTATGATACCATTATAATCCCCCCTTAGTTTTTTTGTTGATGTATAGACTTTTGGTGGTGTGGTCTCACGTATGCATGCTCATGCATGCATATATTTTGCATGTGTAATGTGTATGTATTTGTGGTTGAATGTACATGACTATTTGTTTCATATTCACTTAGGTTGTTATAAGTAAGCTTTGTATGTATGGATGGATATGTTGCTTTAGTATGATTCTCAGGTTTTGTTTTAATAACCCTTTTCTAAAAAAAATTGAACATTGAGTAATTTAGTACATGTTTTATTGTCGGTTGTTACACATAGTTACATAAATTTTAACAATATTATTAGATATACATATACACACATATATGTCTAATAAACAATATTTAACTCTAATTGATTTGGGTTTATTATATGTATATGTGTATGTATTTATGAATACAAATATCGAATGCATTCAAAAAATCGTATTAGTATTTATTCAATATGTGTGTGTGTGTTTGTATTACATTCAAGTTGACTAAAAGTCGAATATTGGAACCGCAAAACCCTAGGGGTTACATATGTTGCACATTTAGCAGGTTATTTCACCGATCGTTACAACCACTGCATACCAGGCTTGTACTGACACTGGTTAGGAAAGATTATATTTACCACACATTTCAAATAAAAGAAGAGAAGAAAGAGTGAGATGGCTCGATCATGTTGAAGGAGATATATGATGACCATCTAAGAAACTTGGAAACCCTCATAATGGAGAGGAAGAGGGACAAATTACAATTAACTTGTGTTGAGAAGAAGAGGTGGAACTTTTTTACACCCATTAGAAGGCATGATCAATAATAAGAGTTCTTGGAGACGTGTCACACCCCTAAATTCCCACTTGCAATGTCGGATCGCTGGGTGTGATGTGGCCAGCATCAAAGCTATAGTCATATAGAATGACTCTATATGTGTTTGTAAAATACACTTGTTATAACATCATATAACAAAATTTTTTAATAATCATGCAGAGGAATTCAGAAGTTAATGCAGAGGAAAGAAAGTTGTTCAAGCAGCGGAAATATAAATAGTACACACTACACTGTTTTCATGACATAATTGTTTAAAATAATTGTTTTTTTTTCGAAATAATGACTCAAATGCATGCAGGACTTGTGCTTGGATCTCCTACGTGCATCCCTATCCATAGCGATTTAGTTACCTGAGAATACATGTTAAGAAAAAATGTCAACACATGGTTGGTGAGTTCAAAGGTTGTGATAATCAGTATACATAAGCAAAAATAGTGTTTGTCGTGTGTCATGCGTCATGTTGTTTATTAATGTTTGTCAAGCCCTAGGCTCCATGTGTCAGTTGCGTCTCTTCTGAACTAGACTTGTTTGCTCTTACCTCCGCCATGTCTATCATAAAAACAACGGCACGATGGGTCGAGATTACATGCGTCCTGACATCCCGTTAGTATTGGGGCCGCGTGGGGTTCGTCACATCTAATAGTACTATCTAAAGTCACCTCATTGTATACACATTAATGGTAAGACTGTGTGAGGACTTGTTACGATACACAACACTTAATGTTTGTCCCAATAAACCAGCATACACAAATATTAATACAAATAGTTTGAAATATAACAACATGTATTCTCCCCTAGTTTGAAAGCTTGTAAAACAGTTTAAGAAAGGGGCCATAAACTCACCTGAAGTGTGCGCGTAGATGATACGTAAAATGGTGTGCTTGCTACGGGTTACCTATATCACATAGGGTACATAAGTTCGTGTTTGGGTTTGTGTGCATGTTCGTGTTCATGCTCAACAACTCGAGGTTGTTATGTTTGCTCGTGTTCGACCATGTTTGTCCGTGTTTGACTTAGTTTGACCAGGTTTGACCTCAATTCAACAACCCGTTGGTGAACTGTTTGTGTAACAACCGGTTTCTAATAATGAAATGTATTTGAAATAATCGTTAATTGAACGATTGTGATTGTTGTAACTGAAAATGTGTGAGAATTACGTCATCTATGGCAAGAGCACATGTGATCGTTCTAGAAATCCACGTTCATTTGATGATTGTAATTATTACAAGTTGATAGTATGCGAAAAATGATGAACGTAGGCGAAAACCGTGCGCGAAACGGAGTTACGGATTGTCCGGAATCGCGAAACGAAGTTAAAAATCAAAAAAATTGGAAAGGTACCCTGGGGGGTACGCCCCACGCCAAGCATTGGGCTGGGGCGGTACGCCTGGCGACTTAAGTCAGCAAAAATTTTTTAAAAAGATCAGATCGCATCTGGGAAGCCGTTTTGTTATCCTTTTCGACCTGTTCTTGCTCCAGACGAAAAACCCATCATTTGTAAGCATAAAACCTTCATTTCAAAGGGTTTTAAACATCCGGGTCGCACCCAGGAACGTATCTGCAACATCTGATCGTTGTTCTGTGACTGAATATCCGTCAGATTGGGTAACGATTCGTTCTATCCTACTAATTTAATATTGTGTGGATTAAATCTAGTTTTGATTGTAATACTATGATTATGGGTATTGATTATTGCCTAATTGATAACTAGGGATTGTTAGAAACGAAGAACTAACTGTTTTGATGGTGAAATCTTCGTTTTGAAGCCAGGATAATGTTCGGTCGATATAAAACCCATATCATGGTATGATAACTAGTAGGATGGATAGATTGTGGTTTTGAAATGAATTATGGATTATGATCCATGGGTTAAATGATGAATTGATGTTAAAAATTATTAATAAGTTATGATCTTAAATAAAAAATTGAATAATAAAAGTAATTAAAGATCATAACTAATATAATTGAACATCAATTATTTGATGAAATGTCTAAGTGAGACATGAAACATGATTAAATGTGATAATTGACTAAAACTTACTAAACGTAGTAAGATAGAGTCAATTATGTGATAAGTTGACTTTAAGCAAGTCAAATCAGTCAAGTGTATTGAACTTGATTGTATGTGCTATATGTGTTGAAACTAGTTGTATATGTATTTTGCAACTAGGTGGTGGTAGTGGAAGTCAAACCACTAGTCATAGAGCAGGAAAAGAGCCTGCAGTTGCAAATCCCTTATCTGATCAAGGTAAGTAATCCCACAACTATAACATCACATAATAAACATTGAATTTTGTTGTTGAATAAATTGTATGATAAGTATGGTATTGGTGATATGGGAACGTTGAATAATAAAAGTTCAACAATCTATGATAAATCCAATACCTTGGTAAATGAAAGTGTGGGAAATCTATGATGGAAGTACCGGTGGGTGAACATCATAGCAATTTGATTGATAAATTTGTGATTCCACAAATGTGTGGATAGCCAGAGGTGCTGGCAATTGTCTTAGATGGAAGTACCGGTGGGTGAACATCTTAAGACTTGATATAATTATGACTCCACAATGGTGGATAGCTAGAGGTGCTAGCAATTGTCTTAGATGGAAGTACTGGTGGGTGAACATCTTAAGACTTGAAATGTTTATGATACCACAAAAGTGTGGATAGTCAGGGATGCTGACAAATAGCTATGGTGGAAGCACATGAATGTGAACACCATAGTGTAATATTGATTAAACTATTGTAAGCAATAGTTGATGATTGATAATATAATATTATTAAATTGTGAGAGTTAATTCTAATAGAAATGACTCAGTTTGAATATTGATTGTGAAAAATGTATTTTTACATTTTGTTGTTAAGAAACCATTGGGGTTTACTTAGTTAGTTCTTATGAACTAATATGAAATACTGTGTGATGTTTGTAGGTCAAACATGATGAATACGGCTGTAAGGATCGAGGCAGATCATGAATCGAACGAACAAACCTTGTTGCAAACGTTTGAAATTTTGGGTTTAAGCTTACTTATGTAAATAAGTATTGTAAAATGTGTGACACGTTTACGTTTGCGTTAAACTTTGTTTAATATTATTAAATAAAGAAGGTCAAACGAGGTTTTGAAAATGAAAAAAAAATTGCTGGGACCAACTCTGATATTATGGAAAATTGTTGAATAGTAACCGGGGGTTACAGTTTGATTGTTATAGTTCGTTCAATGATCGTTATTATTCACGTAAATTGCATGTAAGAACTTAGTCACATTACATGGACAACTTACTATTTATAGTAAGTTTCCATTTTTTAGCAAGTTTGCATCATAATACATTTTAACAGTTTTAGCATGCTCATTTGGCCTAAGTGATCATGTTAACACTTAGCACATTGTTACATGTTGTCAAATAAACACAAAAGTTCATTTTTAGTAACCAAAGTTACTATTTTTAGAAAGTTTCTATACCTCATGTGTTAAACAACAAAGATCACACCACAACTTCACATAACATCATAACATAGCATTTTAAGTCATAATCATTATTAAAACTAAACCAATAATCCTATTTCATGGAACTCCCAAATTAAAATTTCATAAAATGGAAAGTTTTACACCAAGCTCATTTAAATCAAGATTTAACATTTCAAATAGTTCTATATAAACACATCATGATGAAAATACTCTTTCATAACCAAGCCTTATAGGCATGAATGTTATTTACTATTAAAGTTACTATTTTTAGTAACACATGAACAAATCACTGACATCATTACATCTAATGTACTAATCACTCAAATATCATCAATACTAACTTCAAATCATCATTTAAGCTAACCTATTTCATCAATCCATCATCTAGCACATTTTTGCATAAATAAAGTTACTATATTTAGTAACATTTCCAAATCTTCATCAAATAACTATAATAACTATAATTTTCATTATGAACAATCCCATTATCACAAATAATCACTTATTTATATCCAAAATAACCCAAAACTTCATGGATCATCCATGCATGTCTCAAAGAAATTGCCATTTATAGAAATAATCAACAATAATACAAAACTGGCATCAATATTCCCAATAGCTCATTCCTATGACTCAAATCCATCATTAAATCAATAAAACACAGATCTATGAAGTTAAAATTTCGTGATGCACCTCCAATGAGGTTGCATGTGATTGGTTGGTCTTGCATGCAGGGACGGATCTTGAAAAAAGTTCGAAGAGGCCGGAGGATTTTTAGGAAGAAAACGGAGGGGGCCGAAGGATTTTTAGGTAGAAAAGGAAGGGGCTGAAGAATTTTTAGGAAGAAAATGAAGGGAACCGAAGGATTTTTCCGACGAAATACTACTAAATCTACCCTTCTGACCGGAAAAATGGGGGGCCGGGGCCCCCCGGGCCCTTAACAAGAACCGTCCCTGCAGGAAATTCAGCTACTGAAGCTATTGGTGATGGCTCTTTAACAGGAAATTCAGGTGTTGGTGGTGATGATCAGGACCGGCCCATTTTTAAATTACTTGTAATGTATTTGGGTTTAGAAATTGGGCTTCTTGCTGGGCTTGTGGGTATGTGGAGAGTGGTCATTTAGACTTTGGAGTAGGCCGGTTAATTTCCACCGCTTAAGAAAAGAGATGCGGGAGCGGGAGTGCGGGACTACGTGAGACCGAGAGTGAGGGAGAAACGGGAGAAGTGAAGAAGGCTGAGACTTGAGTTTCAATTTTCAAGGTGGAGATTGGAGAAGTCAAGAAGACGATTCAAGGATACCTTACGCCCATACATTTCCAATTTTCAATCCTTCTATAGCCGTTGCTTGAGACTCGAGTACGTGTTTCCTCAAATCGACTGACCTCACTTCCTCTTGCTTGAATCCTCGATTACTAGCTCGATAATCGCTCTCCTCAATTAGAACAGGTTTGGACTCTCCTTGATTACTCACTACTAGCTACTGACAACTCAAAGAGTCAAAGTGACTTCCGATTGTCGACTGCCTTTAGCCAGAGACGGACTGTCGGAGGGTGGAGTACCGAGTTCGGACTCGGTTTCCTCTTTTGATTATTGTATACAAGTCTCTTTCAGGTAAGTAATATTGCCCCATTATGGTTCCTCTTTTTACTTCCGATTGCATTTGCTGTTATTTTTATTTTGTTATTGCTTATTAGTTTGATTTGCTTAGTTTGATTTGTTGAATTGCTGTTAGTTTAATTTAATCAGGTTTGCATAATTGCATTTTTAATAGCTTAATTTTTTATTTGTTAATTTGAACAGCTTAGTGCATTTGATGTTAGTTACTTAATTTGATTAGCTTAGCTTAAAAAGGTTTGCATTTTGAATAGTTTAATTTGATTGTTTGAGAACTTAGTTTGAATAAATGATTTGTTGTTAGTTTGATTTTGTTGTTACTTATTTGTTTGATTAGCTTAGTTTGAATAGGTTATTAATTTAATTTGAATAGGTTTGTATTTTGAATTGTTTGATTAAATATCAAATCGAAATATAAAATACAAATCCGGGCGTTCAAAAAGGAAGAAAAATTAAACTAGATGCTTTAGTTGAGAAAGAAAAAGGATCTTTCATAAAACATATAACAATCAAAATGTGATTAATGAAGAACAAGATGCTAATGAAGAAAAAAATGTAAATAATGAAGAACAAAATGCTAATAAAGAAGGGCCCCGAATTTCAGTTCCACCTAGGGCCTCTAAAATACTTGAGACGGCCCTGGTGATAATGAGCTTCCTCAAGTTCCTCCAAGTTTCCCAAGCTCCCAATCTTCAAAGGATGGCTTCACAAGTGTTGGTTTTGAGTTCCAGGGTTTAGGAAAGGTTCTGGTGATGGTTTGGACGAAGATTATGTGTGTGAGTTTGAGAGATATGTTGTAAAAATAAAACAGAACGAGTGGGACTGATTTTATAAAGTTTCTACGAATTTGCACTCTTCGCATACCACCAAGCATGCCCTTAGGGGTCTTGGCGTACCGCCGAGATTATTTTAATCGGGTTCTCTCCCGAAACATGCCACGTACCGCCAAGGTGGAAGTTGATCGGTCGTGGCGTACCGCGAAGAAATTCGTGGAATTCAAATTTACCCACTCACCTTCGCGTACCGCCAAGGCTTTCCCAGGAGCCTTGGCGTACCGTGAAGCCTGCCGGACCAGCCCAATGGCCCAATTTCATTTGTTATTGTTTTCCATACGTTTTCTCGTTATAGTTTATTGTTTCTTGTTGTTTGAGCTTAATTTGTTCAATGTTTGATCATACGCGAACCAATTATTGTTCAATTGCTTGTTTTGTTCAACGTTCACGAACGTTCGTGAATTATTCGACACGTTTGTGCGTTTCTCGATAATTCTCCGAATTACCGCGCTTGTGACTGTGTTTGTACTATCGTGCTACGTGTCATACTAAATTAAACCAATTCTAGTGCCACGTGTAAATAAATCAATTAAATAATTATTTAATTAAATTTAAAGCTGACCCGAAAATTACGGGGTGTCACAAGATGTTAGATAAAAAAGATTTTTAGAAGCACATATAGATTTGGTTTGTGTAATGCTTCTTGTCATAGATTGTACTTAAGCCTTAAGGTAGTTTGCCTTTATATGTAGATGTCGTTATTAGTGACTTCCTAGGTTTGGGTTTAGTTTTAGGATGCCTTTAGTTTTGAGTGTGTTATTAGTACTAGATTTGTCTTTAGTCTTAGGTTTAGCTTTAGTTTTAGATGTGCCTTTTGTTCTACCAACATTAGTCTTATGAGCTTTCATGTCTTTCAATAATTGTCTTCTCTCTTACTAATACAATATGTTTAAGTACTTGTTTTCTTTGTCCTTGTATTTTACAACAAAAAATGAAGGTTTTGGTGAATTATGTGATAAAAGTAAAGTTTTTTTCTCATTTTATTCATTTTACACCCTAGGGGCGGTTATGAGAATTCAAGTGTCCCTAACGAGTCGATAAAAAAAACCCTAATGAATTATAAATTTGTGTTTTTTTTGGTTTTATCTTTTTGCATATAATTAAAATATATAATGTAAAAATGATTTTTAAAATTCTTGTGCCATTGGAAAAAATGAGCCTTAGACAAATGTTAGGTTTTTCCCTTTTCAAGGCCTCCCATGCTCATTATAATGTGGATCTCTTATATAAATAATCTTAATTCGGTAAACATATTTGTAGACACACTCAACTTGATGAACAATAAATAACCAAACTAATCCTATTAGACTTCCCACATTGCGCACGAAATGGTGGTTATCCTTGCTTACGTGGAGGGGAGCACATGGGACGTGCACATTGGGGTGGGGAAGGAACTTTAATTGTGCATGTGGGCAAGTGCATCAACGGATGGGAATATATGTTGGCCCCACAATAAAACTCAAGGTGTGATTATATATCTCTATTATCTATTATACTTAATAAATCAAAATAATTTAGGGACACTTGTCAAAAATATAGATTATCTTCACACAATTTTTCCCGCTTCTCTCTCCTAATAAATACGCAACTTTATTAAACACTAATTATATATTCTTTACACCTTTTTCAATCAAAAAAAGTTCTTAATATTAAAAAAATACATTACATAAAAGTATTAAATACTAATTATAGTATATATACCTTTTATAATTAAAAAGGATTCTTAATATAATAAAATATTTTTAATATTAAAAAGCAAACTGTTGAAAAATCAAATTATTATAAAATATGAAAATTAACCAATAATTTATAACTTATAACATCTTTTTATAATTTATAAGTTATTATTATTTAGTATTTATATTTTTTTCTTTTCCATCTTATGTAATAATAGATAACATCCTATAATTTTGTATAAAATTATTTTTTTAAATCAACTTTTTTAAAATGAAATGTTTAAAAACCAAACTTTGAAAAATGAAATTTTAAAATACAATATTATTATTTTATTTTCTATGTGATGTTGATCATATATTAAATCAAACAATCATTTACAATTATTAAATTTATATTATTGAATACTTATTAATTTTATTCAACCCGTGTAATACACGGGATACTAACCTAGTATATATATATATATATATATATATGTGTGTGTGTGTGTGTGGTAGAATTTGGGAAGATAGAGAATGCATTTGTGAAGGATGTGTTAGAGTTAAAAAGAGGAAAGATAATGCATGTGAGAAAAATTAGTAAAAAGCTGATGTAGCAGTAAAAACTAAGATGCATGCTTATGCATTACGGGTAGTCTTACAATTAGTAAAGTAAATCATCTTGAGTTCCGTATCAAGTCTCGTCCACCAACTTCACCCTTTTGTGAATCTAGTCATTAATTATTGCTAACAATTATAAGTAAATCATGCTAAAAATATAATATATGTTTTTCTAATCCTTACAAAAATGGGTGTATATATATTTGATACGACGATTCTCACAACTTATTCGTTTTCTTGTTTTATAAGATTTTCAAGATGTTCAGTTTTCAAATATGACTCGAAAAAATCGATATTCGATTCGGTTTCAATTCGAAACACACCAAGTCGAAATTCGATTCGAATTTTCATATTCGAACTCGATTCGATTCGTAGTATAATATCGAATTTCGAATCGAATTTCATATTTTTAATTCGATTGGATTCGAGATTTGAATTTAAATTATTTATATATTTTTATTTTATATACACAGGCAGTACTATATTTATAAATTATGCTTTTTAGTTAGCTGGTTTAGTTTATAAAACTAAAAGACTACTGCACAAATGTCATTTTAATTATAAAAAACCTATAATTTTAACACTTTTAAACATGCTAAACCCATTCACAACAAAAGCGTCAATTGTGAAGCTCAAAAAATTGATTATTTTGGTTGTTAAAATCTAATATCATGATTAGTTGTCAATTTATGTTTTTTGTATGTTATCACTTACATTATATATTGAACTTTTATCATTTTATTAGTTTAAATGATATATTTAATATTACAACTTAGATGTTTGGATGTTTAAGGTTTTGATTATTTGATATTTTGAATATATAAAGATTGCAAATATAAACATTTTTTTAATTAAATTCAAATCAAACCAATTCGAATTCTAATCTAATTCGAATCGAATTCGGATCGAATTCGAATTTTGAATTCGAATTAGATTTTTCGAATTGATTTCGAATTCGAATGCCCCTAAAAATTCAAAATTTGAAATCATTTGATTCGAAATATTTGAATTATTCAAAATTTGATTCGATGAACACCCCTAAATTAATGTACTTGACAAGAGAATATAGAAATTTATATCGCTCAAGAAATAATTTAGAAAGCCTATAAATTATTAGCGCTAGAGTTGTAATTTATTTAAACGAGCATGTAATCAATTTAAAAAAAAATAACAAAAACCAAAGTGTTCTAATACAACAATATACTTTTATGTATGTTTATATATAATATAAAAAAATAATTTTGGACGCCTTACAAAGTTAGGCCTAGGGCCATCGCTCACTTTGCCCCTCTCTTGGGCCGATATTGTTAGTTGTTACACCCTACTACATTAATGAGATTTTGATACATATGCTTGTTTGTTTATACGCTTGATAAATAAAATACAATTAGTGGGTTCACCTCTTGTTGTGGCCGGAATCTGATATGATATTGAATATCAGAACAAATACAGGATCCTATATATCAAAATACAGATCTTAAAGCACGTTACAGCTGTTTTCACTCTGACATAAGCCCTAAAATGTACTCATCGTAAACGTATCCGTTACACAAAAACAAAGGTCGCGCTTAATCGTAAAATCTAGTATCAAGAATCACGAACATAAAACAAACATATAAAAAGAGAAAAAGGTAACAATTATTGTTTATTTAAATAATATTATTAGTCAATTGTAAGCATTTATTAATGGTGGACCTAAAACTCGTTTCACAAAATGTCATCGAATTAAAAAAATAATAATTTTTGAGTCATACCACTCTTTCGATACGAGTATTCGGCCTTGACAATGGTAACAATAACACGAATATCTAAACATAGTGTAACAACCAACAAAATTCGTTAATAGATTCATTACTAATTAGACCAAATTGAGTAGGCCCAGTTAAACCCAATGAGGCCCAACAAGAACTTAGGCCCATTTAAGGTCTGATCATTCATCAAACTGATTCGGATCCAACAAAGCGACAGTCTGAACGATAAAGAAATAAATAAATATATAAGTATTTACAGTTCATATTAATCCATGAAACCGTTTCGAAAGTTATACGAGACAAACGTAAAGTTACGGGATAATCCGCGTTAAACACAAAATCAATGTATCTTGAATTAATTATTCACTGAATCGATAAGAAGTGACAAAATAATTAACTTAAACACTTTGGATATATTTTTGGACTATTTACATTCTAAAATAATAATCACGAAAAGAAACGCGACTTGAACGGGTTCGATACGTGAACTATACGCGATTGTACCCACTTGGAAACCCTAGATATAAAAGGGCATTTAACCCTTTCTCCTCTCATTTCTCTATAGCCGTCATACACGCACACAACACACACTTGTGTGTGTGATTGCTTCTAATCGCCAGCAAAGAATAAGAGCAGGTGGCTCCTCCTCCGGCCATCTTCTTCTCCAGCCATCAACCTCCCGCATGGCCTCCAGCCTGCCCCATCGTTCTAGCAGCCCCAGGTGCGTGTGTGTATGTTCGTTCTTGAGAACAGGAGACGACTACCTCCATCCACAGCCTCCTCCTCCGGCGAGCCCAAGCTCCGGTGATGATCTCCTCCACCACCAACCTAGCTCCGGCGAGCTCCTTTTCCGACCACTCTCATCCCTCTCGTTTGTTTTATCCAGTCGTGAGACACACACAGCCTGATGTGTGTGCGATCGTGAACACCTCAGCCGAACCCCGGTGCACTCCTCCCTCCTCAGCTCATCTTAGAGCAGCTTATCATCATTCTCCAGCCTGTCGACCCTCATCTGACTCCGGTGAACACCACAGCTCCAGCCTAACCTCCTCACCTGATGAAACAAGAGTGGCAGCAGCCACCGATGACGTCCTCGGTGTTGTCTCCGGTCGGCTTGACAAGAACCCACACCAACCCCTCGCTTGTGATGGCGGTGGTACTGGTCTTCGGTGGGAACTCCAGCTGAGTGCTTCGTCGGACTACACACACCCCATGATGGCTGGTCGTGTACCTCAGCTAGTTTAATGGTAAAATCTAAAGTTAAAATTCTTCTTTCTTAGATCCACTCTTGTTAAACATCGACCTGCTGGTATTGTGTATCACAGGTTAAGTCTCGAGACTTCGGGGCTGTTTGGCAAAATCTGAATCATTAGGAGCTGAACCAATAAGAGGTCTGACTGAATAAGAGACTCTGAACCAGTATTGTTGTTTGGTTGTACATCTGAATCACTTTATAGATGACTATTTTACCCTTCTTCAAACAAAATCAAATTCCAAACAAAAGATTCCATAGATCAGACAATATAAACAAATTCCAAAACATCGATTGAAGTTCGAAAGATGAAAGGGTCCGACAAAGAGAAACGTCTTACGGTTGTTCACGTGGTGGTGGTTCGTCTGAGAGAAAGGTCGCCGAAGGTGTGAGAATCGAAGAGGGCAGATGGAGGGAAGGAGTCCGATGATCTCGGTTAAACAACGGAGAGAAGGGTTTGAGGGTGGTGGTGGTGCGTCAGGGTGGTGGTGCGTCAGGGTAGCGCCGGAGAGATGGGTCACCGGAGGTGTGAGAATCGAAGAGGTCAGATGGAGAGGAGTCCGACGATCTTGGTAACGACGGAGAGAAGAGCCCCACGATCTCGCTAAAACGACTGTGATAACGGCCTGACGGTGGTGGCGGTGCGTCGGAGAGAAGGGTCGCCGAAGGTGTGAGAATCATAGAGGGAGACCTTTGTGCGTGAAACTATGAAAGGGTGGATTGGGAATTAAGGTTTTATATTTTCATTCAGACTTTATCTCATACTGAATCATTAAGAGCCAAACTGAACCATTAAGAGGCTTCATTTTACCTAGCCAAACACACTTACCTCTTACCGATTAAGAGGTGTAACATCAGTGCCGGACGTGTGCCGGAACAGTGATCGCAACAGTAAACATGTACAGTAACCCAGGTACACATTTCGTGAAACTATGTTTAGACTATTGATGTATTTGATTTACATGAAACTATTAAACGATTTCTGAATTTGACTGAAATCTTAGGATTTAACAGCCAGAAAACATGTCAGACAACGCAGTGTTGGAACGTAAATACTTGATGTGATACTATTTGGTGTATACGTATGTGAGGTTAAACAAAACGAAACTATAACGGTTATTGTTACGGAACGCTAAACCGACGAGTTATTTGTATAGGTGACGATCTGTACGAATAATTCTAATAGTTTAATGTTCTGAAATAATGACTTAACAGTAGAAAACAAGAATCAGAAAGCCAAACTATCGACGTGTTCGTTCGAATGACGATTCGAACGAATACGCGCGATGGCGACGCGATCTGATGAAACGAAAACGTATGATGACTCGAACGATCATAATTTTAAGGAAATAAAATATTTCCTATTTTACAATTTTGAAACTCATCATAAAGCAATTTAAAACGAAACTATTTTTTTAAATCGCGAATAATTTCACGAAACGCGTAAAATATTATAATTCGATAAAATAAATAAACTAAACGATATTTAAAATAATTTTCTAGAAATAAATACTATCCAAGTAGTTTAAAATAATCCTTTTTATTTAAATTCCGAAAAACGCGCGTAACGATTCGGAAACACGACGAAAATGCGAACCGAGCAACCGAAACGAACCCGAATAACCGCGGGGTATTTAAGCAACAAATGAGGTTAATTTCCTCATTTAATTCAAGATCTCTCTCTCTACCTATCTCTCCCGTCCACTTCTCTCTCTACCACCAAAATCACCATCTTCTCAACTTTGAAGCCTCATAACTAGCTCAAAACTCAACCAAATTGCGTGTTTTTGGTGTCCAAGTGAAGATCTCGAAGCCCTCTACAAGAAAGTACAACAGATCTGAGGTTTCTTCCGGTCAAAATCGAGATACACGAACTTGAAGGTTCGGAATTTTAGGGTTTTCATTTTCATTTTGTGATAGAACAACCTTAACCGGTCCTTTACATCACCCTTCGAGTCCTGCACCTTTAACAATTTCCAGTGTGAACCGTGGCTCGTAGCTGATGAATTCGTTGGAGAAGATGATGCTCGAACCAGGGTTCGTGAGCCATGGCCAAGGCCGAACCCTGGTGTACTTTCCACGAACCTATTAGTCGCATGGTGACCGAACCTTCCATGCATGAGCAGCCGAACCATCCCCCCCTCTGAGCGAACCCACCAAAACTCAGCCGAACCAAGTTGGAAGACGAACCTTATTTAGTAAACCATGCGGCCGAACCCATGTAGGTCACGAACCCTCGATGGCCAACTTAACCTAGGCTTGGCGAACCATAGATATGGGAGCCGAACCTTCGAAGTCTCAACATCAACCGCGAACCCTAGAACATCGACTCCCAGCCGAACCTTTTTGCAGGTGAGCCTTTAACCGAGTAAACCATGAGGTTCGCTAGCATCATGATGGAGCCGAACCTTTAACAATTAGATCAGAAGGTTCGCTGGTTAGGGACCATCCTCTTCGATGTCTTGATCAAGCCCAAACAGCCGGCCCAAACTTGTGTGTATCTGGCCCATCCTAATTTCATTTGGCCCAACACCCTAATTCGGCCCAGTTGAATGATACAGCCCAATCGGAAGGTCATGGCCCAAGAACTTCCTGTTTTGGCCCAAAGTCCATTCCATTCGGCCCATAGTAGTATTGTTGAGGACCGGCCCAACCCAATTTGTTGAACCATTTTATCCTATTAGGCCTGACACACATAGCCGGCCCATACCCCTTGGCCTATGGCTAATCCGAGCGGCCCAACTCCTTGTGGTCTAGGCCCACGTACATAACCCTTAGGCCCCATTTTATCATAATGGCCCAATGGGTTATCCGGCCCAAATTTATCCTAAATAAAGAACGAAGGCATGAAAGAACGTTGGAAACGATAAAAGCATGAATCCCATGCATTTAGGAAATAATCATTTATTGTTACAAAGTGATAACAACTTTTAAACAAATTGCATAATGATTCACAAACTTTACATGAAAATGATAAATTGTGATTCATGGGTAAGTGAGAAACTTTGAGAAATTTGGGAAGTATAAACATGACACAAACTAATATGGGAACTCCGGGCCGGATAACAAACAAGATTCATAAGTGTTAGTCAACTTTAGGACTAACACTTACACGCACAACGAATCATTACAAACTTATACTTATAAGCTACAACACTATGAAATCAATACAGGACCGTGAACATTACAACAGGTACAAACAAAGAGCGCGTGCATTCTTATTTTACTTAGTCATACACTACGGACACAAGGTGAGTTCATTTGTCCCTTCTCAAACTTATTTGTTTTACTTCGGGACTGAGAAGCATGTTAAACATTTTCATAAATTGTTGAAATGTTACTTAATGCTTTAAACATAAACATAATAATTATGTTGTGACTTATGCTTTAAGCTTAATGCTTAAAATCAATTGTTTTGATACAATTACATGAGACTTGATACAATTACATGAGACTTGTTGCTATTACATGAGATTTGATACTATTACATGAGACTTGATACAATTACATGAGACTTGTTGCTATTACATGAGATTTGATACTATTACATGAGACTTGATACAATTACATGAGACTTGATGCTACTACATGAGACTTGATGCTATTACATGAGACTTGATACAATTACATGAGACTTGATACAATTACATGAGACTTGATGTTATTACATGAGACTTGATGCTATTACATGAGACATGATACAATTACATGAGGCTTGATGCTATTACATGAGACTTGATGCTATTACATGAGACGTGATGCTATTATATGAGACTTGAAATAAACATATGATATACATGATGAATCAATAATTGAATACTCGAAACTTTATTACGTGATGCTATTACTTGCGCATGAAACATTGTACATGTATCTAACCATAGTTTACGTAATTGCTAAACTTCTGGTATTCCAGAGCTTGTACCTATGGGGTGAGATACATGTAAAAACATAAACATAATGATACTCAGCTATTACCTGGTTATAAGGGACATGTAATTGCTAAACTTTTGGTATTCCAGAGCTTTTGTCGGCTTATATGAGGTATGTAAAGGCTAAACATGAAAGTATCGATTCTAGGCTATTACCTGGTTATAAGGGACACGTAATTGCTAAACTTCTGGTATTCCAGAGCTTGTGTCGGCTTATATGAGGTATGTAAATGCTAAACATAAACGTAACGTTACGGGGCTATTACCTGGTTATAAGGGACATGTAATTGCTAAACTTCTGGTATTCCAGAGCTTTTGTCGGCTTATACGAGGTATGTAAAGGCTAAACATGAACCTAATGAATGCTAAGCTATTATCTATATAAGAGACATGTAATTGCTAAACTTCTGGTATTCCAGAGCTTTTGTCTGCTTATAGGAGATATGTAATTGCTGAACTATGTGCGTGTGAATCTATGATGCTTGATAAACATGATGGGAAGCTAACACTTATGAATACAATAGACATGAAAACTTTGAAACAGATATCAAAAGCTTTGATGAGGATTGAATTGATTGGTAGGTAAAAGGTTTAATTATCGTTAACAACAATGTCATATCCGGGTTAGTATGTGGTGGGATGTTGGCTAGGGTTTGTTCCCTTACATATGCCCTATATATAAGCATACCGACTTGGATATTACAGGTGGAGTTAATGAGGTTAAGGTTTTACCTAAAGAGGTTTGTGAAACTATTTTTAAACTTATAAACTTTATGAACTCACCAACCGTTGTGTTGACTTGATCTTTTTTACATGCTTTCTCAGGTGAAGAACAGGTTTAAACTTAAGCTCTTGGAATTTCATACTAGGCTGCCCAGATAGAGGACCTAGTAGACTTTTGGGAAGCACATCTTTTGTTGATGATACATACTACTTTTGATATCTTGTACATATACAAGATATAAACATTATTCTTTTGGGTTAGGTTTACTTAGTTAAATTGCAGAACATTGCTATATGTAATTTAACTTTGTAATCCTATATATCATTTGATTGTGCTTTAGTTATTCTTAAACGTTGATGCTATGTAAACAATCTGATCATCATGATTATCACCCGCGATATCACGCCCCGGGAACCTTCCGCCCGACGGGGACTCCGATCCAACCCCGCCGGCTCGGGGTGTGACAAGAGGTAACCTCTTAATGGAACCATTAAGAGGTTACCAAACAGCCCCTTCGTAATGTTTCGAGGGTATTTTCGGGTGAGTTGGCTATGTTCGGCTCGTAAGAATTGTTATTATGTAGTATATCAGCAGTGTACAAGAATTCAGCTTGTTTGAAATAGGCTTTGAGTTGATCAGGGTTGATGAAAAAAAAGACAGATCTAATTTGATCTAAGGATCTTGTGTTGAAACAAGCCATGGTCAACAATCGGTCAAAGCCGGTTAAACAGTCAACGTGGGTCAGACCTAGTTAGATCTGGTCAACAATAGTTTCACAAAAACGAACTTGTTAGTGTGCACAGATCTCTAAACGGATTACCGGTTATCAGAATGAGTTCGCGTACGCGAATCGGATTGAAAGGTATAATCGCACGCTAACCTTTATCATGCAAATATTAACTCGTGCGTTGCTAATTATTTTTGTCGCGGCCAAAAGCCAACGAAAATGATCAATGATAGTTGTATAAAATAACTTTGTTTAATACCTGGTAAAATTTAGAAATTCGTAAAGACCCGCTAAACGAGTCGAGTGTGTATCGACATCGAGAGATTTGAGACAAATACCCGTATTACTAACCGAGATTTATCTAATAGATTGAATTTGATGAGCTTAATTACTTGAGAAATGGGTTAATAAATAATTATCAACCAAAAATATAATAACAGAATTTCAATTGATAATTGTAAACCGTAAACGTAACTTATCGTGTAGTTACTAGCGTGTTAGTCAAAAACTATATGGTTTACGAATACCAAATTAAAAGTGTTGCATCATAAATTTATAAAATCTGATTATTTGAAATAAAATGTAATAATTTTATAAACTAATAATCAACAGAAAGAGGAGGATTTACATATATATATATATATGTAGTTATTTTATTTAGGGATTGTTGATTGCTTTGAATTTATCATTATTATTTTGAAGTATGGATGATTATTTGTTGTTAATTATTACTTGTTATTATTATTAAAATCAAGATATAAGAAAAATTTTAAGAGAATAAAGTGAAAATTTGGAAGAGAAAGGAAGATGGAAGATTTAACAAAAATTGCAAAAAACTTAGAATTTTTAAATTTGGAATTCACTGAAAAAGGTGAAACTAAGATAAGTGGTAATTTTTATAGTCTTATCTGTAGAATTAAAGAAAAACATAATCATAGTATACATGCAGATAACGCACACCTGAACAGTTTAACAGATTTAATTATAAATCTAGGATATAACTTACAAATAGAAGCGTTAAACAATAAAAGATTAGTGTCACAAGTTAATAAACAAACAGAAGAAATCCAAAAACTAAAAGAAAATCTAGATTATATAAAGGAACAAAATAATCAAATAATAAGAGAATTAAAAAATAAAAACAAAGAGATAATAGACAATCAAGAAGACATAAATAAAATAACTACAGCATTAAATAATCTAAATATAAACGAGGTTAAAATAGAAAAGAAACAAAAACCATATAAACACTGGTTACTAAGAAAATGAATAAAAATAGATCTATAAGAGAAGCAAGAAAATCTACAAGTAATATAAATGATATAATTAGTTCAGAATCCTTTATAAATAAAATAATTAGAAAAGGATCATGTTCTAATAACTCAAAAAATATACAGTTGGAGGAAGAAATAGATGTAAACAAAAATATAGAATTATACAATAAAAACAAGATAGAAACAATAAAGAAAATAAAAAATTCGGGAAAAAACTTTGTACACACAGGATTAATAGTTATAGGAATAAAAGCTTTAGGAAGAAAAAACTTAGGAACAAAATTATTAGCATTAATACTAGATAAATGCTGGAAAACAGAATTAAACAAAGCAATAATTTCTGGAATGGAAATAGATTTAAGCCAAAATACAGCTTTATTTTACTGTACACCAGGAATATTAAAAGATATAAATGATCTTAAAAATTTAAAAATAGCTTTACAAACTAAAGGATATGAAAAGTATGAGGGAAAAAACATAGTAATAAGTATAGGAGTACTAGGAAGGGCTAGTAACAGATCAGGAATGAATTTTAAAGTAAATATAGAAGGAATAGTAAATACAATAGCTCCAAAATCAATAGAAATGATTGAACATATAAAAATAAATCCAGAAACATTATCAGGATTAGAATGGAAATTAGATGATATTAAAGGAGAAGAAAAAGTTTCATTAATACCGAAGAAAAGCTATTTATATGAAGGAATTGATGGAACACAAAGTATAAGATTTACAAATTATAAAGAAGAAAATGTATCTGAAGAAACTAATAGTAAAATTAGTGAAACACCAGTAACACAATTTAATTTTATGGATCTAGAAAATGATTCAAATTATGATACAAATGATTTACCAAATTATGATACAGATGATTTACCAAATTATGATACGGAAAACGAAATTAATGAAATAAATCCAGAATTTATAAAATTTGAACAAGAAGAAATGGATTATAGTTTATTTGAAGAAGGGGAAAATATAGATGAACCAATATTCAAAAATGAAGAAACAAATAGAACCATAGAACAAATAATTAACAAGAAATTTACAGAATTAAATATACAAGAAGAAGTAGATGATATGATAATAGAATGTATAACGGATTTACAAATGACATACGAAGAAAGTTATAATAAATTACAAGAATATTTTAATTTACCCTTAGTAGAAAGTATAGCACAAGGAAAAACAATGATTTCAGATTTTTATAAACAAGAACAAGTATTTATGGATCGAGAATATGAAAGGAAGAGAAAAAACCCAAAATGGAGTACAACAGGACCAGATACAGAAGAAACAATAGGAAGAGAACCATGGGAAAAACCATCGGTTAGTTACTATCAAGAAGATAATAGCATAGGAAGAGGAAATAGACTACCAATAGGAGATATACACAGCAATAGTATGTTACTATTAGAATCACAAAAACCCCAATTATGGATTGATGAAATCTTAATGTGGGAACAAACAGTAGTAAGAATGTGGGAAACAAATAAAAGAGATAGTATGGATATGTTTTCATATTTAGAAACTACATTAGGACCAACAGCTTTAGGAATTTGGCAGAGTAAGAAAACTCAGGATCCAAATGAAGTAAATAGATTAAAAGCACTAGGAGATAACCCGTATAATTTTACATCACAAATTAGGACTCTCATTATAGGAGTAGACCCAGCAAAAAATAACACATTAATACAAAATACAACCATAAGGAACTTAGAACAATTAAGTATATCAGATATGAGATTTATAAACGAATTTACACAAGATTTTACAAGATTATTATCACAGACAGGACAAGCAATGGATGATAATCTATGTGATAAATATTTTATAAAATTACCAGGAGATTTAGGAAGAAGTATACATGAATCATGGAAACAACTATATGGTCAACAAAATAATTTAGGAATAGGACCTAGAATAACATATACATTTGGAATATTAGAAGAAAAATGCAAGGAAGTAGCATTACAAGAACAATTAAAAAGAAATGCATACGCATTTTGTAAAACAGCAATATACACACCACAAGCATATAGTTATTATAGTAAAAAGAAAAAACTAAGAAAAAGTAATACTTATAAAAGAGAATATAGACCATATTATAAAAATAAATACAAATATGTAAATAGACCAAAAACAAGAAAATGTAAATGTTTTATTTGTGGAGATGAAAAACATCTAGCAAATAAATGTCCAAACAAAAATAAAAATACAAAAAGAAGTACTTTAATAGAACAATTAAATGAATATGAAATAGAAGCATTAGAAACAGATAATACTGATAATGAATCTATATACAACATATATAGTGATGAAGAAAAACCATTAATAAAAATAACATATACATATATGAATAATGAAGAAGGAAGCTATAAACATGATTGGAAACATAATAGAGGAAATAATTATATAAAGTGTTTTAATTGTGGATATTATCCCAGTATAGAAAAAAGATCACAATGCAATATATGTTTTAAAGAAATATGCTATCTATGCATAAAAGAATTATATAATATCGAAAATACTAAGGATATAGAAATAAACGAAATAGGAAATAATAAAAATGAAAAATTGGAAAAAATAGAGTTAATAACAGAATTACAAAAATTAAAATTACAAGGAAAAGAAGAAAGGTTAAACCATATGGAAATAAAATCACAAGCATTAGAAAATAAAATAAATAATATAGAAGATATAGTTTTTAAGAAAAAGAAATAGAAACAAATCAAATGTCTATGGAAAGTGGAACAACATATATACAAACACAACAAACACAAGGGTCAATCAACATGATAAATATACAATGTCGACTATGGTTAGATACAAATATTAAGACCTTATATATTTAAATGAGTCCATTATGTGCAACACGAAAGATCTTATTATTAAAATCTAAATATTAACAATTGTAAGGTTTGATTATCAGAACGATTATTTTATATGAAACGAAGAGTTAAATATTTCAAAACATACGAGATGTAACTATGTAAACAAAGGGGTCAAGTACATTTGATAAAATTGGTAGTTCACATAATATATGTTTATATTGATGACTTGATCCTAAAAATCTATATTTAGATTTAATGACTATATTTCGACAAAATAGTTTTAAATATATTTTATACGTATATGAGTCATCAAGTTACAATAATTACTACGAGATGGAACAATACTCATATATATAAATACTAGTAACGACTTGTGCATAATAAACACGTTGCGATACAATAAACGTCGTTACAACAGATGATACATACATGAGTTAGAACATTTTAATATCTTTATTTTAATTCAACGAAGTTATATATAACAACGATAATTATCAAGTTTGATAATCATTATTATATATGCACAATTAAGCTTATCAATTACAAACACATTCGATTAAATAAATAATCGAGTGTTAAAAGGATAAACATTTATAACCCGAAGATAACACATGTAAACAAAAGTCTTCGTTTAATCCAATTTAACAAAAGTGAGGACACGTTAGATCACGTGCGATAGTTTTGTCGTATAGACATACAAAACAAGATTGTTAATGACAGTTATTGATACACATTTGATATCAAACAGGATATCATATTCAACTCAATTGGGAAATGCTATTCTATATCAAACAATTAGAGTTGACTAGCACTAATGTGTTGTATACGGTCACTCAGAATTTGGTTATCTCAACACATGTACATGGGTTCCATTGCTATACACACTGTGAGTATTCGTAGCCCCTTTTTCATTTTGCATATTTTGGGGGAAATACATGCTACAATACTTGATTTATTTTACTATGATACAAGAATTCTTTTAGTATATTTATGCACATACTTCTCGAGGTATGTTGCATGACACAAGAAATTAATATTGCATGAGACAAGAATATATCACACTAAATCCCAGTATCCTACACTGTGACACCTCGTAAATTCCAGGTCAGCATTTATTTTATTTTAATAATAATGTGTATTATTATTTCATACGTGGCACAAGAATAATTGTATTTAGTGTGACACGTGGCACAACGGACCAATCACACCGATAATTCGAGGAATTATCGCGCGAAACTCGCACGTGTCTTGAATGACGAACATTGGTGAACGGATCGAACCACAGTACACTATCATTGCACAATTAGGTTCCGGAGAACCTAAGTTAGTAGAACAATGTTCATATGTCGAGAAACGATAATCGTAATTGTGAAATTCGCGAAAATCGACTCAAAACTATGAAATTGGGCTTATTGGGCTCAACCGAGACCCATCGCAGTACGCGATGGGCACCCAATTGGGCCTTCGCGGTACGCGAAGCCTGGGCGGGAGAATTTGAACTCTCCGAAAACCATCGCGGTACGCGACGGCAGATCAACTTCCTCCATCGCGGTACGCGGCGTGTTTCGGGAACAGAATGATTATTTTAATCATCGCGCTACGCGGGGGACAAATTTTGTCAGGTGTCGCGGTACGCGACGGGTCCAATTGCGCAGAAATCTTTATTTAACCAAGATTAATCATTTCTCTAGCCTCTACTCGTTTTCTCTCGACTGATACGCTCAATCTCGACACTCCACACTCTGCTACAGCCATTTTGCATCAGAAGAAGCCATTTCCAAGTCATAGGAGGCCATTGGAGGAGATTGAAGCCTTGAAGAACCTACAAGAACACTCTATCTTCTTGTTCCTTGCATTCTGGTCGATCTCAGCCTCCCTAGGGTTATTCCAGAAGCTGTTCAGATTACATTTCGTGGATTTGAAGCCTTATAAGGTAGTTCTATGTTCAATCTTGCTTAAAATCACCTTTAGGCACACATACAAGGGGAAATACCCACATGCAACACTAGTACCACTCAACCCACGAAATTTTGATGTTGTGAATCTATTATTTGATGATGTTATTACTGATTTAGTGAGTTGATGATGATCTATGATGATTTTGATTGAATGTGGTGTTGATTGGTTGATTTGGTTATGAAATATGCACTTTTAACAACATGCATGCATGATCTAGCATGATTCACATGATTCTTGATGTTGAAATAGGATTATAAATGATATTGGGTATGATTTAAGAGATTAGGAGTGTTGATAGTAGTCAAGAAATGTCAAAATGTGTTAGTTACTATAAATAGTAACTTTATTTGTGCAAGTAGGTGATTAGATGAGTTTGTAACCACATGCATGTGATTAAACCTATGATTTATGCTAGGAAGGATGTTTTATGATGTTATTTGATGCATAGAAATGTTTAGAATGGTCAAAGTCATGATTTTTGTAAATGTCACTATAAATAGTAACTTTTTATCACAAGTTTGCAAATGGATGATATGTATGATAGTGTCTTGAGTATAACATGCTTATTTAGTGATTTCATGATGATATTGATGGGATTATGTTGTTGGGAGATTTGATTTGTGGGTATTTTCATTAGTTACTAAATATAGTAACTTTATTTTGCTAAGTCGATGATTTGTCACATGTTAATCGTAACGATCATGATTAAAGGGTTATTTAGGACTAAGATAATAATATTAGATGATATTGGTTGTCAAACTTGATGAAATATGCTTATGTGTGCAAACTTTCTAAATATAGAAACTTTTACGCGTAAACTATGCTAAACCGGCTATGTGCAACTATGTGTTATTTGATGACATGCTCATTTAGGATAGATACGCATGCTAGAATAATCGAAACGTGATTTTATGCATGACTTGCTAAATATGGAAACTTTCCTAAAATAGAAACTTACCATAAATAGTAAGTTTCCTCATGGGAATGACTTTTGGTATCCGTACACTAAACACGACACTAAACCGCACATTACACGAGCACTTGATCCAAAGCCGTCACCAACGGGTCGTTAGTTCAAACACGGTCAACACGGTCAAACACGGTCATCATGACCCACTTAACAACTTGGTGTTGTTAAACACGAACACGGTCTTGTGAGACCCACATATGTGAACACGAACTCATAGTACCTATGTGATATAGGTGACTACTAGCCGGCGAGCTACACTATCTCTTTTGAGCAAACGCATTATTTAACTCAGGTGAGTTTACGGCCCCACTTTTACTCTTTAACTGATTTGCTAAACTATTGGGGTGAGAATACTATGCAACGGTTTTTAGATGTATGACTAGTATGTTGTGAAAACTATTTTCGAGTGTAACTTTTATCGCTTAAAGTCCTCACTTATCCTTACCGTTAGTTGTGTATCAAACGAGTCGTAATTACGTAGTACTACTGGGTTTGACTAACCCCACTCGGCACCAATGTTGACTGGAGGTCATAACGAGTGTAATTTCGATGTGAATGCGGGTTCAGCGATGACCTGCGGAGGCAAACGGAAACAGTCTAGTTTCGGTAAGATGAACTGACACACTCCACGGATCGTAGTATCCAACAACAAAACTTAACATACCCAGTATATGTCTGTTTACTTTTCAGTCTGTCTAAACCTGTGAACTCACCAACTTTTTAGTTGACACTTTTCGCATGTATTCTCAGGTAACTGATGGAGCACACGCTAGGATGCGCACAAGGATGTATTAAGGAGTCTGACTGGCATATAGACTCAAGTCCTAGGCTTGTGTGTGCATTTGTTGATTTAAAAACAATTTGAACAATGTAGTGTCTGTTAAACAAATTATTTTTCCGCTGCAACTTATTTACTTTTAATGTTAAACATTTCCGCTGCTTACTTATGAAAACTGGTTTTATTTATGATGGTATGTGATTGTGAAACTCATATAGAGTCATTCTATATGACCATGAGCTGTGATCCTGGCCACGTCACACCCATGTGGACTGACGCCACAAGTGGGAATTTGGGGGTGTGACAGACTGGTATCAGAGCCTTGGTTATAGGGAACTAGGTTTGCATCTAGTGAACTTAGACTATAGCCACTGCTCTACGCTAGACACTACACTAGAACTTGCACACT
Source organism: Mikania micrantha (assembly GCA_009363875.1). Taxonomy (NCBI): domain Eukaryota; kingdom Viridiplantae; phylum Streptophyta; class Magnoliopsida; order Asterales; family Asteraceae; genus Mikania; species Mikania micrantha. The sequence continues at coordinate 4,857,981 of CM018694.1, read as the reverse complement.
GATGTTGTTAATACTTTTATTGAACTGTTATTTACTAACCTGAAACTTACAGGATGGCAGATAACAACCAAGATGCTAACAGGAACCCGGGCAAACGCCCAGCGAGTGACGACCCGACCGAGGATAGTCGACGTAGGATCGACGACATCGTAGCTCAAGTGGACGCCGAGATGGCGAGGCGAGCACAGAAGTTGGCTCGGGATCGGTACTGGGGATGGTTACCTAACATCATACAGGATTGGGTATTGGGGGAGCGAGTACCTCCATTGCGACATAAGGGCGATACCACTGAAGGTCCACGACTACCGACACTCGGGGTGCCGATGGAGAGAGCTTTTGCAGCCCACGTTGCCGTTACGCGACGGGAGATTAGGAGAAATGCTGAAGTGTCCGACGAGGTTCGCGTTCTTCGCGAGAAGAACGATCGCCTGGAAAGGCAAAACGATCGACTAGAGGAGCAGATGGAGACTCTACGTCTTCAGGTGTCCCAGCTAATGACACAGCATGGACAGATGGTGGACATCATGCAAGAGCATGACAGACGCATCACCGAGAACCGAACAGACATAGCTGAGACTCAGGCGATGGTCCAAGCTAGCGACGCCATGCTCAATGCATGGGCGGCGCAGTTCATCGAGGAACCGCCAGTCGAGGACGACGGACCACCGTTCGAGGCCGAGGACCTCGAGGAAGGGGATTTTGATGAGGATCCCAATGAGGATCCTGAGGAGGATGATGATGATGGAGGCGCTGTTAGTGATGTTTCCCATGTCTCTATGGACTCGGATTAGTGGACTATTTTATTTTGTATTTTCTTATTTTTGCCCAGACGAGCTGGATGTGCTCGAAGAACTTATATTGTACTTTCCTTTAAAAATTATTGTGCTTCAAAAATTTGGTATTAATGAGAATTATGCTTTATTATTATCTGTTGTGTTATTATGACTGTTGCTAACACAATCTCTGATATGATATCTAACTTGACCTCTGACATGACATCTTATGTAACTTCTAACTAACACTCTAACATATGTCGACTAACAATCTAACCCTTCCATATAGAATCATGTCGGGAAGGGGATCCAATGCACGAAATCTCAAGCGTAAGGCCAAGAAGGCAAGGATCAATATGATGGTTGAACAGAGGGTCAACAAAGTACTCGCTGAGTACGAAGCCAACCGACTTGCTAGCGAGACTAGCGGCACTAACAATGGTACTAACACCCACCTAACGTGACTAACTTAGCATAGGCCACACTGACACTAACTTGTTGAACTCCGATGCACAGGGTCCCAAGGAAGCGCAGCAAAAGGATGTTCGTTCAAAGCCTTCCTGAGCTGCCACCCTCACAAGTTCCAGGGTACCGAAGGGGCAGTGGGACTGCTTCGCTGGATCGAGAAGCTGGAGTCAGTCTTCTCTATGTCTGAATGCTCGGAGGAAAACCGAGTGAAATATGCTACAGGAACACTGGAGGGACCAGCCCTCACATGGTGGAACACCCATGTACAGACTCTCGGATTGGAGACCGCCAACTCTATTCCTTGGGAGAACTTCACAAGGATGCTGCATGAGGAGTATTGTCCTCGTGACGAGATCAGGAAGCTTGAGGAAGAATTTTGGGTGCACAAGATGGTGGGATCGGAAATCGAGAAGTACTGTACTCGGTTTCATGAACTGTGTAAGCTTTGCCCGGCAATGGTGACGCCGGAGTATAAAAAGATCGAGCAGTTCATAAGTGGATTGCCGGAGCAAATTCAGAGCATGGTAACTGCATCTGACCACTCCACCATCCAACCACTGATTCGCTTGGCACACAAGCTGACTGACCAGGCGGTAGCCCAGGGGAAGCTGCCTAAGAGGGGTGAACATCTGAAACCCCAAGAACCCAAGCGAAAGTGGGAACCCAGCAACAATCGTACTTTCTCACCGCAACAACCAGCTCAACATCGGCCTGCACCTGCAAAGGTTTTCACTGCCACCCAACCAAACACTCAAGGCAAGGGAGGATATCAGGGCAACAGCCCAAAGTGCAACAGCTGCAACTATCATCATTTTGGGCCATGCAAGAGGGGCAAATGTACAAACTGTGGCAGGAACGGGCACCTGGCCAAGGAATGCCGATCAAACCCCAATCCCAACCTCAACAAGGATAATACATTGAAGGGGTGCTTCACCTGCGGGAAACCGGGGCACATGCGCCGAGACTGCCCGCAGAACAAGAACGCAGGTGGCAACCCAGCTAGGGGTCGGGCGTTCGTCATCGGATTAGGGGAAGCTAAGGATGATCCAAACGTCGTCACTGGTACGTTCCTGTTAAATAATGTCTATGCTAGTGTACTATTTGATACCGGTGCCGATAGGAGTTTCATCTCTAGTAATTTTAGTAAACTGCTTAATATGACACCAACACCACTAGACTATAAGTACACCGTAGAGTTAGCAGACGGCAAGCTAATTGAAACGCATCATATCATCAAAGGGTGTGTTCTGACGTTAGCAAACCACCAACTGGTGATTGACCTAATGCCGGTAACTCTCGGGATTTTCGACGTGGTGATTGGAATGGATTGGCTATCTGCAAACCACGCTGAGATCGTGTGCAACGAGAAGATTGTGCGGATTGCGTTGCCAAGTGGAGAGCAGATCTCAATCCAGGGGGAATGACGCGGAATACCGTTAAACATTATGTCCTGCATGAAAGGATACACGGCTATCCTAGCTCTTATCACCGAACAACCAAAGAAGGAACGGAAGATCGAGGACATCGCAGTTGTTCGCGACTATCCGGAAGTCTTTCCTGACGATCTACCGGGACTACCACCAGCACGTCAAGTGAAGTTTCAGATAGATCTGACACCAGGAGCGGCACCGATAGCCAAGGCACCATACCGATTGGCTCCTACTGAAATGCAGGAACTATCTAATCAATTGCAAGAGTTGTTAGATAAAGGATTTATCCGACCGAGCTTCTCACCTTGGGGAGCACCGGTCTTATTTGTGAAAAAGAAAGACGGCTCATTCCGTATTTGCATAGACTATCAAGAACTGAACAAGGTAACGATCAAGAATCGATACCCTCTACCTCGAATAAACGACCTGTTTGACCAATTACAAGGGTCAAGCTACTATTCGAAGATTGATTTGAGATCCGGTTACCATCAACTTAGAATACAAGAGGAGGACATACCGAAGACAGCTTTCAGAACACGGTACGGACATTACGAGTTTCTAGTCATGCCTTTTGGGTTAACTAACGCACCGGCAGTATTCATGGATCTCATGAATCGGGTGGGTAAGCCGTATCTGGACAAATTCGTAATCGTGTTCATAGACGATATCCTGATTTACTCCAAGACTCAAGGAGAAGATGCCGATCACTTAAGGTGTGTCTTGGAACTACTGAAGAGGGAACAACTATACGCGAAGTTTTCCAAATGCGATTTTTGGATTTGAAAAGTTCAGTTTCTTGGACACGTAGTAAACGCAAAAGGGATACACGTAGACCCAGCCAAGATTGAGGCAATCAAGAACTGGACTGCACCTAAGACTCCGACTGAGGTGCGACAGTTTCTGGGATTGGCCGGGTACTACAGGCGATTTATCGAGGGATTCTCGAAGATCGCACAATCATTGACTTCCCTTACGCACAAAGACAAGAAATTCGAATGGGGAGAGAAACAAGAAGCTGCTTTCGACTTGTTGAAGCAGAAATTGTGCAGTGCACCTATCCTATCGCTACCGGACGGGTGCGAAGACTTTGTAGTTTACTGTGACGCATCAAAGCAGGGACTCGGTTGTGTGCTGATGCAACGCGAGAAGGTTATAGCTTATGCGTCACGACAATTGAAAGTGCACGAAAAGAACTACACGACTCATGACTTAGAATTGGGAGCCGTAGTGTTCGCATTGAAGATCTGGCGACACTATCTGTACGGCACTAAGTGCACTATATTCACTGATCATAAGAGCCTACAGCACATTTTCGACCAAAAGGAACTAAACATGAGACAACGCAGATGGGTCGAGCTGATAGGTGATTATGACTATGCAATCAAGTATCACCCTAGGAAAGCTACCGTAGTAGCCGACGCACTGAGCCAGAAGGAAACAACTAAACGCGTACGTGCACTACAGCTTACTATTCACTCGGAACTACCCAATCAAATCCGTATTGCACAACAGGAAGCTCTGAAAAAGGAAAACCTTACCCTCGAAACTATGCGGGGTATGGACAAACATATAAAACAAAAGGATGACGGAGCTTACTATCTGATGGATCGGATTTGGATTCCACGCTACGGGGGATTGAGAGAAGTAGTGATGGATGAAGCTCACAAGAGTCGATACTCAGTACATCCAGGTTCCGACAAGATGTACCAAGACTTAAAGGCAACTTACTGGTGGCCTAACATGAAATCAGAGATCACGACCTATGTGAGTAAGTGCCTGACTTGCTCCAAGGTTAAGGTCGAATATCAGAAACCGTCAGGGTTACTCCAACAACCGGAAATTCCAGTATGGAAATGGGAACAGATTTTCATGGATTTTATCACCAAGCTGCCGAAGACAGCAAGTGGTTGCGATACCATCTGGGTTATCGTAGACCGACTCACGAAATCAGCACACTTCTTACCGATTAAGGAAACTGACAAACTGGAGAAGTTAACCCGAGTCTACTTGAAGGAAATCGTATCCAGACACGGAGTCCCAATCTCCATTATATCTGACCGAGACAGCCGTTTCACGGCACATTTTTGGAAGTCCTTACACAAGGCACTTGGGACAAGATTGGATATGAGCACTGCTTATCACCCACAAACGGATGGTCAGAGTGAACGAACCATCCAGACCTTGGAAGACATGCTTCGAGCATGTGTGATTGACTTCGGTAACAGCTGGGAGACTCACTTACCTTTGGTAGAATTCTCATATAATAGCAGCTATCACACCAGCATTGGAGCTGCACCGTTGGAAGCACTTTACGGACGTAAGTGCAGATCACCACTCTGTTGGGCGGAAGTTGGTGAAAGCCAATTGACCGGACCCGAGCTTGTGCACGAAACAACTAAAAAGATCGTGCAAATACGTAACAGAATGGCAGCAGCTCGAGACCGACAGAAAAGTTATGCCGACAAAAGGCGCAAGCCCTTGGAGTTCCAAGTAGGAGACCGAGTACTTCTTAAAGTCTCGCCTTGGAAGGGAGTGATTCGATTTGGGAAACGGGGGAAGTTAAACCCTCGTTACATCGGACCATTCGAGATCACTAAACGGATAGGCCCTGTGGCCTACGAACTACAACTACCACAAGAATTGAGTAGCGTACACAATGTGTTTCACGTTTCAAATCTCAAGAAATGCTTATCAGACGAAACGCTCTCAATTCCTTTAGAGGAAATCCAGATTGATGAACAACTACACTTCATTGAGGAACCGGTGGAAATCATGGACCGGGAAATCAAGAAGTTGAAACTTAGTAAGATACCCATTGTGAAAGTCAGATGGAACTCACGGCGAGGACCGGAATACACCTGGGAACGAGAGGACCAGATGAAAAAGAAATACCCTCACTTATTCTCCGACAAGACTAACACCAGCAACACGAACAGAATTTCGGGACGAAATTCCTATTAACTGGGGGATGATGTGACACCTCGTAAATTCCAGGTCAGCATTTATTTTATTTTAATAATAATGTGTATTATTATTTCATACGTGGCACTAGAATAATTGTATTTAGTGTGACACGTGGCACAACGGACCAATCACACCGATAATTCGAGGAATTATCGCACGAAACTCGCACGTGTCTTGAATGACGAACGTTGGTGACCGGATCGAACCACAGAACACTATCACTGCACAATTAGGTTCCGGAGAACCTAAGTTAGTAGAACAATGTTCATATGTCGAGAAACGATAATCGTAATTGTGAAATTCGCGAAAATCGACTCAAAACTATGAAATTGGGCTTATTGGGCTCAACCGAGACCCATCGCGGTACGCGATGGGCACCCAATTGGGCCTTCGCGGTACGCGAAGCCTGGGCGGGAGAATTTGAACTCTGCGAAAACCATCGCAGTACGCGACGGCCGATCAACTTCCACCATCGCGGTACGTGGCGTGTTTCGGGAACAGAATGATTATTTTAATCATCGCGCTACGCGGGGGACAACTTTTGTCAGGTGTCGCGGTACGCGACGGGTCCAATTGCGCAGAAATCTTTATTTAACCAAGATTAATCATTTCTCTAGCCTCTACTCGTTTTCTCTCGACTGATACGCTCAATCTCGACACTCCACACTCTGCTGCAGCCATTTTGCATCAGAAGAAGCCATTTCCAAGTCATAGGAGGCCATTGGAGGAGATTGAAGCCTTGAAGAACCTACAAGAACACTCTATCTTCTTGTTCCTTGCATTCTGGTCGATCTCAGCCTCCCTAGGGTTATTCCAGAAGCTGTTCAGATTACATTTCGTGGATTTGAAGCCTTATAAGGTAGTTCTATGTTCAATCTTGCTTAAAATCACCTTTAGGCACACATACAAGGGGAAATACCCACATGCAACACTAGTACCACTCAACCCACGAAATTTTGATGTTGTGAATCTATTATTTGATGATGTTATTACTGATTTAGTGAGTTGATGATGATCTATGATGATTTTGATTGAATGTGGTGTTGATTGGTTGATTTGGTTATGAAATATGCACTTTTAACAACATGCATGCATGATCTAGCATGATTCACATGATTCTTGATGTTGAAATAGGATTATAAATGATATTGGGTATGATTTAAGAGATTAGGAGTGTTGATTGTAGTCAAGAAATGTCAAAATGTGTTAGTTACTATAAATAGTAACTTTATTTGTGCAAGTAGGTGATTAGATGAGTTTGTAACCACATGCATGTGATTAAACCTATGATTTATGCTAGGAAGGATGTTTTATGATGTTATTTGATGCATAGAAATGTTTAGAATGGTCAAAATCATGATTTTTGTAAATGTCACTAAAAATAGTAACTTTTTATCACAAGTTTGCAAATGGATGATATGTATGATAATGTCTTGAGTCTAACATGCTTATTTAGTGATTTCATGATGATATTGATGGGATTATGTTGTTGGGAGATTTGATTTGTGGGTATTTTCATAAGTTACTAAATATAGTAACTTTATTTTGCTAAGTCGATGATTTGTCACATGTTAATCGTAACGATCATGATTAAAGGGTTATTTAGGACTAAGATAATAATATTAGATGATATTGGTTGTCAAACTTGATGAAATATGCTTATGTGTGCAAACTTTCTAAATATAGAAACTTTTACGCGTAAACTATGCTAAACCGGCTATGTGCAACTATGTGTTATTTGATGACATGCTCATTTAGGATAGATACGCATGCTAGAATAATCGAAACGTGATTTTATGCATGACTTGCTAAATATGGAAACTTTCCTAAAATAGAAACTTACCATAAATAGTAAGTTTTCTCATGGGAATGACTTTTGGTATCCATACACTAAACACGACACTAAACCGCACATTACACGAGCACTTGATCCAAAGCCGTCACCAACGGGTCGTTAGTTCAAACACGGTCAAACACGGTCATCATGACCCACTTAACAACTTGGTGTTGTTAAACACGAACACGGTCTTGTGAGACCCACATATGTGAACACGAACTCATAGTACCTATGTGATATAGGTGACTACTAGCCGGCGAGCTACACTATCTCTTTTGAGCAAACGCATTATTTAACTCAGGTGAGTTTACGGCCCCACTTTTACTCTTTAACTGATTTGCTAAACTATTGGGGTGAGAATACTATGCAACGGTTTTTAGATGTATGACTAGTATGTTGTGAAAACTATTTTCGAGTGTAACTTTTATCGCTTAAAGTCCTCACTTATCCTTACCGTTAGTTGTGTATCAAACGAGTCGTAATTACGTAGTACTACTGGGTTTGACTAACCCCACTCGGCACCAATGTTGACTGGAGGTCATAACGAGTGTAATTTCGATGTGAATGCGGGTTCAGCGATGACCTGCGGAGGCAAACGGAAACAGTCTAGTTTCGGTAAGATGAACTGACACACTCCACGGATCGTAGTATCCAACAACAAAACTTAACATACCCAGTATATGTCTGTTTACTTTTCAGTCTGTCTAAACCTGTGAACTCACCAACTTTTTAGTTGACACTTTTCGTATGTATTCTCAGGTAACTGATGGAGCACACGCTAGGATGCGCACAAGGATGTATTAAGGGGTCTGACTGGCATATAGACTCAAGTCCTAGGCTTGTGTGTGCATTTGTTGATTTTAAAACAATTTGAACAATGTAGTGTCTGTTAAACAAATTATTTTTCCGCTGCAACTTATTTACTTTTAATGCTAAACATTTCTGCTGCTTACTTATGAAAACTGGTTTTATTTATGATGGTATGTGATTGTGAAACTCATATAGAGTCGTTCTATATGACCATGAGCTGTGATCCTGGCCACGACACACCCACGTGGACTGACGCCACGAGTGGGAATTTGGGGGTGTGACATACACAACCATTTAACTCGGGGTTTCGAGTCGATGGATTAATATAAGTTAGTACCAGCGGGGCTTGACAAACATCCATTCATGGTTGGTCGTACCAACCCCTAATTCATGATTTATGAATGATATATTTCCACCAAGAACTAATGTTCTCGTGATAAGACATTAGCAAGAAAAGGGAATACAAGAAGTCGATAGGTATGGTTGTGGACTCATGCAGATTGCGACAAATCACACTTATGATTTACATATTATCTTGACAGCATAACATTTTGGGATTGCCATCCTACAAGATTTTGATTGAAACATTTTACTTGTTCTTTATATGACAATCACTATTATTTAAACTGTTTGATCAAGACATAAAACCTACGAACTCTCCAACTTTTTAGTTGACACTTGATTTTGCATGTATTTCAGGTACCAACCTAAGGCTAGATATGAACTTTACACTTAAGCAGAAGGATTAGCATTCTCTCATATTCAATGAGTTCTCGATATACAGTTTCGTCGCATCTCCCGTGTTTCCGCCGACGGCGGGGGTGTGACACATAGACCTAACGAATCGGTTATGAAAAACAAAATTAATGCCGAAACATAAAAAAACAAAAAATGACGAATCGGTACAATTTAGAGTATACCAAAATGTGTACAATACTACAATGTTTAAGAAAAAATAATAATGTTCTCCAATTTTATAGAAAATAATACTCTTTCATTCGACCATTATTTTATTGGTAAACAGATAAATTATAACGTATTTGTTTAATTTTAAAATGACAAAAAATTAGCGAGGGTTCGCACTTTTGGCAGCTCGGTTAACAGTTTGTTCAGTTTATTTGGTTTTGAAATTTTTTTATCCGTAACCAAAACCAAACGAAACCAAATTCGGAAGATCATTAACCCAACTAGATTCAATTCGGTTAAAAACCGAATAAATTAATTAAAACCGAATAAACCGGCTAAAAATCAATTAAATCTATCCGAATAAGTCGAATTTAACGTTATATATTATTAATAAAAATAATAAAATTCTATGTATAAATTTGGTTTAATCTGTTAACCGAATATAACGAACAAACCGATTACAATAAACATATGGATATGATAGCCAAATCAAAAGTTGAATTATGATATAGTTAGAAATCAAACCTAATGTAACATCAGTGCCGGAACCGTCATCGGAACAGTGATCTCTACAGTACATGAACAGTAAACCAGGTACAAATTTCAGTTATCAATTTCATATCATATTCATTACATGTTATCATAGCACAGTTCATATTCAAATTCAAGAAACAAGTTCAGAACAATGGTTCTTGAGTCAGATGATTATCTGGCAACACAGAACCATCATGTGATTAATTGTTAGGATTTTATTATGTATAAACGTATGCGAGGCCTTACAGAACAAAATAACATGGATGTCGTTATGTGAATGCTAAATCGACAGATTATTCGTATAGGTGACGATCTGTACGAATAAATCTGGAAGTTTAACGTTCTGAATGATATCCAATAATTAGAAAACCATATTGAAAAGTGTAGTTATCGTCGTGTTTGATCGGATGACGATTCGAACAAATATGCGCGATGACCGCGCGATTCGATTTAAACGTTAATTTAATATTTTGAAAATTTTATAAGTAAAAGAAAACTAGATAATTTATTAGGAATCACAACCTAAAATAATTTTATGAATTCTATTTTAAAATCGAGTCGTTTCGTGATGAAAACGACGAGAAACCGGTAATTCTACGCGAAACCGAGCGAAACCGACCGGACCCGAACACACGGGTAGTTGAAAGAATTAAATGGGGCATTTATTTCCCCATTTCCCTTCCACCTACCAGCCCCAACACCACCATTTTCATTCATCCCTCTCTCTCTCTCTAGAACACTCACCTTCTCTCTAAGATTTCTCTTTAGTTTCTTCACGAAATCTTGCTATCTTGGTGTCAAAATCACCACCATCACTAGTAGAACACGAAAGTACAATCTGTGGTTTTGTCCAACAAATCCGAGGTAAAAATCATGTTTTGGTTCGGTTTAAGGGTTTGAAAACCCTAATCGCGAACCCCTCTTAAAAACTGGTTCTAGACCACTTTCACCCTTAGGAATTCCACTATTTCACCTTAGAATGAGATATGAACAAACCCCCTTCCAATTTCTGGTCGAATAGTTCGAACACCATGGAAGCATCACCTGGACCACGACTCGGCGAATGGCCCTTTGGCCGCTTGAGGCTCCCATTCGCCGAATGGCCACCAGGCCGTATGAAACTCATTCGACCGGTAGTCATTCGGTCGGCCAACCATCTTCGCCCCTAGGTCTCATTCGATCGGGGCAAGTTCATTCGACCATGTCTCTTCCGATTGAACTCAGTCGGCAGGTCACCTTCGGCACCTATTCGGCCAGATCTACATTCGGCCGACCCTCATTCGACCCCCCTTATTCGACCCACTTCTGTTCGGTCGGCCTATTAGCCATTCGTCCTAGCCCACTGTTTAGGACAGAGCTGTTCAAGTCTCCTTCGATTAAGGGTTGGGTGATGAGTTGCATGGGGATTTCATTGGGACGTGCATGAGACTTGTGTGTGTGCATGCATGTTGTAGGAGATCGTTTGGGTGTGCATGGGAAGTCCTTGTTCTTAACACTAATGTTATTGAAAGGATTTCAAAATCAAATCATGGGTTATTCATATAGGGGATGGTCTAAAATGTAACCAAGGTACGCGGACTAAGTTTTCAATAACAAGGGTTTCATGCAAAGATATTAACAAAATAAACATAAATTGTGGAGTTAATTGAGTTAAGTCCACTTCAGAATTTGTGGGAGATCAATGGGTTAACCTAAGATTATGAAACTAACTTAGATATTTCAATCGAGCTATCTAGGTCAAATTGTTCAAGAAGCTTAATCCGTAATCAATGGGAAAATCAAAGTTGAGTATTGGGCCCGAAGTTGGCCCAATGGGTTTAACTTAAGCCTATCACGATTGAGTCATACTTTTCTTAAATTAAATTGTGTTTTCTTATTAAAGGAGTTAGATTCATAAACATTATTAAATTATAATAAATAATGTTTTGATTAAATAATTAATTTAGAATGAAGTAATTTAAACATGATGTAACTAAAGACTTTTAATGTAATTAAAATAAACCCCACCCATCTAAGGTTTATTGATGCATAATCATGGGATATGAGAGACTTATGAGTAATAAGTCAAATCAACTTAGATGAAATTCTAGAAACACATTAGTAATGTAGGACACTTAGTTGCACACCGAGACCAAATCCTAGATACGACTATTATAAATACTTATCATCTACGAATCTTCTTAAAACAACTCAGGTACTAAAGATACATAGGCAACAATCAAAGAGCGCGCACATCTTTTGTGGTTCATTTGCACGGCAACACAGGTGAGTTCATTGCCCCTTTTCTAACATTTTTATTTAAAACGCGGGGCTGAGAAGCATGCGTAAACTGTTTTAATTAAACTGTTTATTTAAATGCTTTTATTTATTATATGTTTGTACATATATATGTTTGTTGATACTCCTAGACTCATGTCTAGGTAATTATTTAAATAAATCAAATAACCAACTTAATTAAAGTACTCTTATGAGTAATACTTTAATTTAAACTCTAAATCAACCCTTAGTCCATCAAGCTCAAATTCAAGAATCTAAATTCAAAGTGAAATCAAACAAACAAAAGCAAAGGATCATATGATCTGAGAACCAAGAATCTTAATCAAATCAATCATCATTGTGAATCATGGAAATTCAAAAGATCAAGATCAAGAGGCTCAATGAATCAGAAATCATAAATGTGTGTGAATCATGAAATAATGAAATCATTATGATCTAATGAAATCATTAATACTCAAGTTAAGGTGGATGTCAGTTGTATAGGGAATCAAGACCACGTGTAACACACATATAAAGTCCCTTCAGGTATAGAAGACTCTTGTAGTCAGGCTATACGGGCAATAACATGAACTATCAAAGGAATCAATATCACAAATCAAGAGAATCAAAGAGATCAAGAATCACAGGATATCCGTAAAGTCCCGACATGTACAGTAGATCATTAGATCAAGCTGATATGGGCATCACTAAAATCCCGTCACGCCCAGGTATACTCTTTGTGAGTTATGCCTGGTATGGGTCACGTGTGAGAGGTTACAACTTGGACAACCACCAACAACTAAGTCTAATTGATTGAGTGAAATAATGCCCAATCATCATGTCTTAGTTGTATTTAAATGTTTTATTTAATTATTTAATTATATATTTAACATTTTATTACTGTCATTGACTTTTGGGGAAATCATATATCTATGACGAACTCAGAAGAATCAAAGGCAAATCAATTTTTGGAGATCATAATCTAAATCAGAGGTGTAATGGGTAAAAATGCTTAACTATCATTAACAACAGTGTCATATGCATATTAGTATGTGGTGGGATGTTGGCTAGGGCTTGTCCCTTACATATGCCCTATATATAAGCATACCGATGTGGATATTACATGTGGAATTAATGAGGTTAGGGTCTTTACCGGAAGAGGTTTTCAAATCATTTTCATTCACTAAACTATATGAACTCACCAACCATGTGTTGACTTGATCTTTTTGCATGACTTCTCAGGTGACGAACATGTCAATTAAGAAGTCATTTCTTTTGGACTAGGACTTCTGATAGAAGACTTAGTATTTTGGACCTGCATACTTTTGAAGACATCATTATACAAATTATTTTGTATATCTTGTGTAAATACAAGATAGAAATTTATGATGTTGACAGTAGATTTACATTGTTAAATTATAAACAATACTGATGTAATTTAACTTTGTAATTCTATTATATTTAGCTTTTCTCATTTATATCATGTGCAATGTAAACAATCTGATCATTACGATTATCACTCCCGATATCGCGCCCCGGGAACCTTCCGCCCGACGGGGAAACCCGATCCAACCCCGCCGGCTTGGGGTGTGACACCTAAAACCAAATTCATAATTATACAGTTACTGTTTGATTTTTGGATTTAATTAAACACTCCGATAAATTCAACAATATGGTTTTAATGCCCGTGGTTGGTTCGTGATAATCCCAACCCATTTTCTACAAACCACACATGGCATCTAGGCCATTTGACGTTGTTTTCATCCCTAATCACATTACGCCTCTGCCTTCGAATCAAAGCACAACGAGTGAAATCGTTGGCGCCGACAATATGAGATCTCATGCATGTGGTCGTTCGTACGGCAGCAGGCTCTCCCTTTCATCAGATGACATTTAGGTATCCATCGGCCGCTTCGTTCGTCTCTGATTAACACTAATGGAAAGGTTGTCAAATTACTTAACTTAGTGGAGGTCGAGAAGATTCATGGAGATGTTTTGAGCCGATGATGTGAGAGTCATACCTGTAACAAAACGGTTGGAATTTGCAAGTTTCGTTGTGGTTGCAATCTGTAAGTTTTAATGACATGTTCGTAAAAAATAGTAAAGGAAAATAAAACAAGGAAAAAAAATAAAAACCAGTTGTTAAAAATAATACGAATTTATTTAGTTATTATTTTTTATTTAATCAACCATTACACTGTTGTATATATACTATTTTACTTGGTTAAACTATATTCAAGGGATACTAAAATTAGATTTACAATTATTAATTCACCTAACCCATGATTAATAACCATAACAAATTGTTGTATGACATCTCTACATGTGTAACAACTTTTGATAATTTTTGCGTATTGTACTTTTATATTCAAAAAGGGATGCAACCAACTGTTGAATTGAAACTTGGGTTCGATTATTTGATATTATTAACCCACCATCCTTCAATGGTAACATGCATACATTTATCTCATCCAAGTTGATTTCCAATGGGTAGAGAGAGAGAGAGAGACAGTGGTGTTGGTTACATCCACACAATCAAATTGAAAATACAATCCACACACGTCAATCACGTAGTAATTTGTTGTTTTCATGACTATATATTTTTGTGCACACCATTTGTTTGTGAAAAGTCCCCAAAAAAGATCATAAGAGAGGAGATTTGTTTTGTTTTCTCCTTTCCCCTTCGTGGGTTTGATATGAGGAGGGAAATTTTGTTTCTTTTTTAGAGTTGTTGATGAGGAAGAATCAAAATCCGTCGTAAACACTCTCCATCTCTACCATTTTTCTCTTCGTTCATCCCACAGAAGGATCCCATTAATATTGCTCTTATATTTTTATGCTTTGGTTGTTGGCTTATACCTAATTTTTGGCACAATATCGACCACCCTGATTCATATTCATTCCACATTTGTTCATATCTATCTACATGTTTTCTGTGTTGATTTGAGATAGAAAAACTTTCAAAGATTTGTTGGATATATTCACCATATTTTTGAATCTAATCTAATTCGATCCATATACCCTCTGAAAGTTTGTGTCATAACACCCATTATAGATCTAACCCTGTCAGTCTGTATTTTATAGGATCTTTGTTTCTTCATTGAAAAACAAGTTCTCCCTTCTGGTCCAAAGCTTTTTATTTAAGAAGACGAAGCCCACCCCGGGTTTGGTGGGCTTCGTCTGAGAAAGAAGGAAAAAACCCATAAATTTGAAACACAAGAGATTGTTTTTCTCCATATAAAGTTCCCATCTTTTATGCATAACAGAAGCTTTTGGGGTCAAATTTTTGTTTTTGAAAATGATAATCTACTTTGTTTCTTTTATCTCTTTCATTCTTTTTCTTTATAAATACTCTCTTCCCATCAAGCAACTTCCACCATGGTCTAATGAAGTGAGACTTCTCTCTTTCCATTTCTGGGAAGATTTATCAATCCTGTTTCCCTCAGCTAAATCCATAAAGAGCGCGCTTTCTGTATACTTCACCTCAAAGATGGCATTCAAAATCAAAAGAAAATGTTATAGAAAGTTCAACACATATACAATGGAGAAAATTGAAACCATTGCAGCAACAGAGCCAAGTCTGTTAGATTTGCCTGACTTGGCATTGGAAACCATTCTTGAAAAGCTTGATCCAGTTGACCTTTGTAAAATGGCTTGTGTTTCTACTTATTTAAGGGACACGTGTTTGAGTGATCACCTTTGGAAACAGCATTTGAACCGGAAATGGGGAGGAATATTTGGTTCTGCTGCCCACAAAGAATGGTTGTCTCATGTTGCATCCCGAAAAGATATTATTGACAGGGCAGAAAGAAGTAGCTTTTTGTCTAAACTCTGGCCTGTTATGATGTTAAAGTTTAACGAAGAAAGAAAGCGTACTCAGCCGCTTGGCACTTGTTCGATTGTGTCTTGCTATAAAGCCCTTGAGACTGGGAAGTTCTGGTTTCCTGCTCAGGTTTTTAATCGTGAGGTATCCTCTTATTTCTGTTAATATTAATGTTTGAAATTCAGATATGTAACCATAAATGAAAGGTTTTTGCCTACCCTAAAAAAGATCCAAAATCAAGAATCAACCTTCAGTAGATTTTGTGGTTATATCAGTGATAGTGGCTATTAATTTTAGTTTAGTGGGCGAAAACCCTGTGGTTTTGCCATTATACCGAAGTTTCAAACATCTCTCCGATAAGTAAGTTGAAGGGTACCAAACCCTTCTTACATCACCATCCATATATTTGTTAGAATTCAATTGTTGAATATATTTTCATGCTTCAATCGATATTAATATTTGGGATGTGTTTAAATTCTTGGCTTTGCCGAATGGGCATGTTGGATTTGTCATGTCATGCTACGATGCGGAGCTTTGTTATGATTCTCATACCGATACTTTTGAAGCAAGGTAGAACTCATTAACAATATATAATTATCATTTTTGAAATTTCTGCACAATGCAACACAAAGTTGTACAATTTGAATATCTTTTATTTGCTGGAGCAGATATCCACCACATGGGTCAAGGGCAGTGGCAGAAGAGAATGGGGTGACATGGGATAGGCTAAAGGAAGCTCCTGATGATAGTTCATTTCTTGATCTTCATAGTTCAACATGTTTGAATGATTTGCGACCAAAAGATCACATTGAGATTCAATGGAGAAGAAACAAACAGTTCCCTTATGGTATGTTCTTGTTCTACACAATTAGTCAGATGAAATTATGTATACCTTCAAGATTTCCCTTATCTTTGTGTTTGATACAACTACACGTAACATGACTGGATCTCTTTGCAAATGCATCAGTTTTTGTTACATGTTTTATTCCTAATGGGTAGATTTAGAAGACCAATTAAAGTTACCACATAAATGGTTTATGTTGATTACAACTCATTCATAGTGTAATCTACCGAACCACACACAACATCTTGATAACCTATATGTTTTGAAGTCTGAATTCCATTCTTAGAGACAACTCTATTTATCATCCTTAAATCTGTTTCACATTTTATTTCTAGTGTCGGAGATCAAAACTAGGTGATTTCCATAATCATGTTCATTAAAAATCTGAAGCATCTTTTAGTTCAAACTCAATATATTAGGAATTAGAATATAGCAAATTCTTCTTATGACTGACCAAAATCTTTTGCAGGTTGGTGGTATGGTGTTATAGGGCACTTAGAATCATGTGATGCTAATGACACTTACTGCCGGTGCCATGAAAGTGGTGAGTAGGTCTTTCAATTGGGTTAGTTTTGGTTGTCTTACCCAAGTGGGTTAAATAGTGAAGCAGGTCAAGATGGATCTGGTGGTCATTAATTGTATACAAGTTAGAGCATTCACATCCCATCGCCTAACGATCTCCGTCCTTGTAATTTAGGCAAAAACTCTCATTTATCTTTAAAGTTTGCTCAATCTTCTAAAAATCTCTCACAAACCATTTCCCATATCTGTCCGTGCTTAATTATATAATATTTGTTTGTTCCCTTTGTAATGGTTTTTTCTCTTTCTTCCGCTCATTATCATGCAAAAAAAGTATAAATAACAAATATGGAGAGAAATAGCACCGCTCCAAAAAATAAATAAATAAATAAAACTTCAAAAATATGGGGATACACTCTTGCTATCCCTAATAATTAGAAGATGGGGTATGAAGATGGGGATTAAGATGAAGTAAAAAGTTCAGATTTTAAAGTTTTTCCCTATAAATTGAATACTGAGATAGGGATGTGTTGTGAGTGCTCTTAAAACTTAGAAAAGGTGTCTGGGAGGCAGATTTAACCCTTATTTAACAACAATGTAATTTTTGTAGCTCTAGAAAATTACGTAAGTAGAGTAATATTTGTTGAAGAAGAAGATTAAAATATATAAATGATAACGTGACAGATACGGTGGTGCTGGAGTTCAAGCAGTATGCACCTGGTTCACGTTGGAGACATATGATGATCAACAGGAAAGACCATCGTGAAGAAGGAAATGAGACCGACGGGTTCTATGGAGGAATCAAAAAACTATACAACAAAGATGATATCTCTATGTGGCAGCGATTTTGGCCAACTGATATATTCGAATAACTAAGCATATTTTTTCATAAAACTTAATAGCAAGTAGAAGGGTGATTTTTTGTAGGATTATATTTGGCTAACTGGAGATACTCCAAATGTAATATATTGTGCTCACTGATACGAATGCTCTTATTAGTAAAGCACAAGGTCCTAAAAGGTTACAAGTTTATTCTAGGAGGGGCAAAGGTGTCCATAATAAAAGTAACTAAGAGTTTGTTACGTGATATAGAAGAATATAAATAGAGGGAATAAGGGGAAGGAGGAGGTAGGGATTTGGTTGTTAGATCTGAGGGCTCTTACTTTGTGAGAGAGAGGGTTTACCCTGGTTATTTGTTTTCTTCTTTTCATTCTCTGTAATCGTGGATTTCAATCTATACTAGTTCAATCCTCTAAATTGGTGTTGATTTCATATTGTATTGTGATTGTGTGTGTTTAAATCCTATCATTGGTCCGACCTGCCATAGACCTGCTGCTCCTATGGAAACACAAACAGTGGCGCGATTGGATGCTCAAGACCAGCAAATACAGAAAATCAATGATGAGATCAAGGAGATGAAGACGAGCTTGCAAACATTGGAAGCCGATCGAGTAGCT
Source organism: Mikania micrantha (assembly GCA_009363875.1). Classification (NCBI taxonomy): domain Eukaryota; kingdom Viridiplantae; phylum Streptophyta; class Magnoliopsida; order Asterales; family Asteraceae; genus Mikania; species Mikania micrantha. The sequence continues at coordinate 4,839,360 of CM018694.1, read as the reverse complement.
AATGTGGAGTTTCGTCAAATAATGTTGGCATGGGTGAAAACACAAGAGAAACATAAGATGGATGGAACGTCGGGATCTGGGTCTTCTGGGGGAATTTTCAACAATCCGGATCATCAGTGGGATTCCGGGGATCGTTCATCAGGGGTTCCTTGGGCGGTGAAGAAGGTGAAATTACCGGAGTTCAGTGGATTTGATCCGCAAGGGTGGATTCAGAAGGCAAATCTCTACTTCGACATCAATGATACGCCGGATGAACTACGTCTTCGTTTAGCCCAATTGAGCATGGTAGGTGTGGCGCAACATTGGTTTACCATCATCACTCAGGTTCGTGACTCGTTATCCTGGGTTGATTTCCAATCTGAACTCTTACAACGCTTTAGTGGATTAGAAATCCAAAATCCTTATGAGCAGTTATCGGCCATCAAACAACTTGATTTGATTCATGATTATATCGATGATTTTGAATATTTGTTGTCGTTGGTCCCTCGGTTGCCAGAATCACAGGCGTTGGGTTACTTCATTGCCGGATTGAAGGATGATGTCAAGCAATGGGTACGCCTACATCGGCCTCTGTCTCGTTTAGATGCCATGTACTTGGCCAAGGATGTAGAAAGCATGCTTCGCCCCAATTTATCGGCCGCTAATATTTCTCAATCGTGTTTCAGATACCTCTCTCCGATGAATCCCATTTCTGCGAACTCGCTTAATGGATCTTCTAATTTGGGCCCAGTTGCGCCTAAGTCCTTTTCAGGCCCAAATTCAGTGGACCGGTCTTCCTCTTTTCGTTCGGAATCCTCAAGACCTATGGGGATACCGCAACATTCTTCTTCTTCTCAGGGAGATGGTGCGGCAGTGTTTAACAAGGATAGGGGGTGCGATCCTTATCCAGAACCGAATGGGAGGAACGTAGAAAGAAAGGGCTATGTTTCCGTTGTGGGCAACAGTATGGCCCTGCGCACAAGTGTCCGGAAGGGAAATTACGGGTTCTTCTCTTGGGAGAGGATGAATATGAATTGTTGGAGGGTGATAATCTTCGATTGGAACATGTGGATTTTCAGGAGGAACCACCTGGGGAAGTTAAAGCTTTAGGCACTTGCCTAGCTCTCGTTTCAGATGGGGTTATTAATTTCTGTGGTGGTGCAAAAACATTGAAGTTTGAAGGTAAAATAAATAGTATCATGGTAAGTTTAATGGTTGATAGTGGTGCTACCCACAATTTTATTTCTCGACGCTTGGTGGGAGCTTTGGGTTTGTCAATTTCAGTGTTTACAGGTCTCCACATTACTTTGGGTAATGGCTATTCGGTATTTGTGAATGAACAGTGCTTGCAGTTGCCTATCACTATTGGTTCTTCTATATTTTTGATTGATGTATTAGTTTTTGATACGGGTAAATTAGATTTGATCATGGGAATGGCGTGGCTATCGTCTTTGGGCGAAGTAACTCATGATTGGAAGCATTCGTGGATGCAGTTTTCGCATGAGGGTACCATAGTTCGGTTACAGGGCATCTTTCCAGCTAAACCTTCTACTGCTGTTTTGCAACAAGGGTTGGGTGGCTTGGATTTTAGTGATTTTGCCCCTGTTATGTTTTCGTTGACCCCTTCAATATTATCCATAAGTCAACAACATGAGATACGTTTGGTGTTAACCCAAAGGACTGGTGTATTTGATGAACCCACTGGTCTTCCTTCGGCCAGATCCCATGCTCATTCCATGCTATGGACATCTGATCTTCCTATTTTTGTTCGCCCTTATCGGTATCCCCATATCCATAAAACAGAAATTGAACGTCAGGTCAAGGACTTTTTAAAGCTGGGAATGCTTAGAGACAGTAAGAATGGGTCAAGGGTCAATTTTCTGCTACAAGGCTTGAGGTCAAGCCTTTATCACAAGGGGGGAGTAATGATACGAATGCTCTTATTAGTAAAGCACAAGGTCCTAAAAGGTTACAAGTTTATTCTAGGAGGGGCAAAGGTGTTCATAATAAAAGTAACTAAGAGTTTGTTACGTGATATAGAAGAATATAAATAGAGGGAATAAGGGGAAGGAGGAGGTAGGGATTTGGTTGTTAGATCTGAGGGCTCTTACTTTGTGAGAGAGAGGGTTTACCCTGGTTATTTGTTTGCTTCTTTTCATTCTCTGTAATCGTGGATTTCAATCTATACTAGTTCAATCCTCTAAATTGGTGTTGATTTCATATTGTATTGTGATTGTGTGTGTTTAAATCCTATCACTCACACTGCACCTGCAAAATGTAATCTTTTGGGATTTATAACATTTCATCTACCTCCTATTTGTCTAATCAACTTCATATATGTGATCAATGTATATAGCCTCCCCTAAGGCCAAACACATATGTAATAGTGCTCTAAAAAAATGAAAAATAAACATGGTTCTGACCTGATAGAGAATTCAGAACCAGGTCTTTTTGTCTGGTATCATAGAACCAGGCATGAAATATACCCTACACACCATGATAGAGTATTGAAGATCCGGGTATTTAAAACCTGGCATGGAACCGGCTATTAAAACCTGACTATGCACCCGGGTCCAAATTCCTATATCTTATTTACCCGCGGAAAAAATTCAAATTCTAATTGAATTTGTTGGTTTGTCATTACACACAACTTTTATTCTCATTCCACATCCTCCCCTTTTAGACAAAAAAATTTTCGTTGCTTTATTCGATGTGGGATGATTCCTTTCCATTTCATTTTTTTTTTGTTCACAAATATTATTTAGTAGATATATGTAGATTTTTGTAACAGACCAGGTATGTGGCCTACCTTGATTGTTTTCGACTGTCGGCATATATATAATTGGCAACGGTTCGATTCTCGCAGGTTCTGGGTTTTTTGGGCTCATTTTTCTTTTAGTTTTTCTTAAGTATTTTTTTGCCATCTTTTTATAACTTTTAATTTTTCTTGAGTATAACGAACAAAAGTGATGCCCTAGAGAAGATGGTAGTAACATATTAATGGTTTGTTGGTGACATGGGTTCATTTTCTATTATAATAAACTTTTAAGACTCTTCGGTTTTTTAAAAGTTATAGTTTATCTTTACATTTAATTTGAGCCATCGATGACAATTTACAACCGATCACTTTTATCCGTTCAACTTTCAAAACCTTTAGGTTTCTAAAAATTTGTAAAATGTCATTTTAACCCTCTCACGTTTTTAGAGCTTTGAGTTTATCTTTACACAAAATGTCAAAACATTTACGTATCGCTAATAAACTTTATCTTTTATCCCTCAACTTTAGGTTTTACTCCAAAAAAAATTATATTTCGTCCCTAAACTTTGTAAAAGGTCATTCTGACCTTCCTGATTTTATAGTTTAAGGTTTATCACTAAACTCAATTTGAAGGGTTAATGGTAGTATGTGACTGACCAATTATAATCTTCTAACTTTCATAACTTCTAAGCTTTACTTTTAAATTTCTTAGGTTTTATCCTTAAACTTTTGCATATTAACAAAGTCAAATATATATATATATATATATATATATATATATATATATATATACTAGGCAAAAACCTGTGTAATACACAGGTTAAATATAATACATTTTAAAATTATTTACTTTAAATAACATATTACATATTTTTCAAAGACTTTCTATAAAAAATTAAATAATATGATTTATGATGTAATAATTTTATTTGTTAAATTGAATAAAATTGTTATTATTTAATGCAAGAGAAATAAGAAAAATCAAAATCTAATAAAAGATATTTACAAACAATTAATATGAGAGAGAAGCGGGAAAACTAATTTTTATGTTGTTTACAATGGTGACATGTGTCACACCAAAACCTTTATCTATTATATAGTTTAGATATATGTATATAGCCGATCAGGTAAATAGGAAAAAAAAGGGGTTGGTGCATTTTGTGTCGGTGGATGTATTTTAGAGAAATATTTTCATGCAGCGAATTTTGTCCCTTGTGTGTTTCCAGTGATGATTTCAATTTACGTAACTTAACTAACCCGTATTATCAATATTAAAATGCTTTGTCTCCTGGTATAATCGAGCTGCAAAGTTATGAAACCAATCACCACCCGCATAGTACTTCGTTCATTGGTGGTTATATGAAATCACCTACTTTTGCAAGAATGAAAATTATGACTACTAAAAGAACCCATCATTTTATAGATGAAATAGATGAAATAGATGATGAAATAAGAAACAAATAAACAACAATTTCGATGTTTTTTTGTTTCACACGGTTATTTCCGTCAAAACTTGAACCATCTCTTCTTCTTTTCTTTGCTGGCAACAACATTTGAAGCTCTAAAGTAGTGATAAATCCTATTAATAAAACGGGTCCTATAGCCATTCCATCTATTCCTAATTTCCAACGAAAATAAAAAAAATTGATACTGCATCATACACGACCTTCTCTTTCTTATTCCGACTCATCATTTCTTCCAATTTTTGAACTCCGGCTTGCAACCTTTGTTTTATATTCATTTTTGTCTGCACAACTTATTCATTACAGCCTCATATGTTTTTTAAGTGTTATCTTCGTTTCATAACGCTTACGTTTAGGTTGTAAAGGCTCGCTGCAGAGCGCGGGTAACGTTACTAGTTGGTATTAATTCTTAAAAAAGTAATCATGACTAGCTTTTTTGGTCATTGTTGATTTTGGAACTTTTTGGGGGGTTTTTTCACCCTTTTGTTCCCCATTTGTTAGCTTTAATAGCGATGCTAAAAAATGCTATATCATCTTAAAATCAAACGCAAAATCTCCTCTAGAAACTCTCAAATGGCTTTTGAAAGCGCACAATATTCTATGAAGTGTTAGGTGGTATGAACAATGCTATATGCAATCATTGTGGTTCACTTCCAAAGTAACAAACGTATCCAGTATATTCTCAATCTTCAATAGGGTATGGACGGAAGTTTGAAAACAAATATTACCCATATCCCAGTTTGGATAGAAAGACTGCTTCGAAAGTGTACCCGGCTCAAGTCTATCGTTGGAAGTTAATCATCCCAACAATTTTAACGTTAAAAATTGTTCAATTTTACTTTTTCCCTTTAAGGACCCATACATATATACATTATATGCATCGCAAATGGGCTCATTCACTTCCAAACTCAACTTTTAAAATCTCCAATCGGGTTATAATGACGTAAGTTTTGCCACCCATAGACATCGATCAACTTTGATATCTTACCTGATAATAATGTCATGGTAGCACACTAAAATTTAAATATAAACCGATTATAGATACACTTTTTTAGTAGTCAAAGTTTTGCATTGTAACACCATGTCTCGGTAAGGGTTGACGCGCCGCTTTTGTAGTTAACAAATAATTTAAATCCTTAAATAAGCTTAAAACCAAATACTAGTTCTCCTAAACTAATAATAAAATTTTAAAATAAAACAACTCCTTCCTGAAGCTAAAAGTATCATAAGTTCATAAAGGCATATCACCAAAATAGCTTTATTGACTAATTGGGTAGATCAAGAAAAGACAACTACAATAGGAGCTGAATATGTAACAACAATCCAATGGCCAATGTTCAGGAATCTTATAATCTAGGAATCAATTAGGCTATAAACTCTAAGAAACAAAGGGAATGTCACACGAAACATTGGAGTTTGCGGTACCTAGGTCTGATTGAATGATCGATAAGTTGTAATGTCGAATAGGAAAGTTCTATACAGAGGTGTAGTTTATCAAAGTGGTCATCAAATTTTGGGAGAGGATACATGTTCTTTACCGTAAGCTTGTTTAGCTCATGATAATTGATACATATCCCATGCTCTCATCTTTCTTCTTAACAAATAATACCGGAGCACCCCAATGTGAGATGCTTAGTCTTCTAAACCCTTTATTGAGAAGGCCTTGTAATGGTGTCATTAGTTTCTTCATTTATGTTGGAGCTAGTCAATATGGATCTTTAGCCACTAGCTTTGCTCCTAGCACCAAATCAATACGAAACTCGACCTCTCTATAAGGTGGTATATTTGTCAAGTCCTCAGGAAAGACGTCTGGGAACTGACATACTTTCGGCTCATCTTTCAAATCCTTTGTCTTCATTGTAGCATCTACCACATAGGCTAAGTATGCTCTACAACCTTGCACCATATACTTTTGAGCTTTGATCATCGAAATTCACTTTGCAGTCGAACCATTACGATCACCATCTACGCATATCTGCTTCTTATCAGGTTTTTTTTAATTAACTTCTTGTTTCATACAATCTGAGCATTGTTCTCGGCCATGGTTGTAAAAGTCGCGAGGCGCTAGTCGGGCGGTGAGGTACCGCCTAGGGATAAATCGGCGCTAGGCGGATTGAAATTTTTATATGTAATTTTACAAATATATATTATATACACACATCAATATCAATAATTTGATATAATACTTCAAATAATTTTAAAAAATATACTTAAATATACTAAAAAAAGTACTTTAAAGTGCAAACTTAAACACTGAGTTCAAAGTTTAGAGATAAATTTCGATGTAAACTGCCTGGATTCGATGTTTCAGAGACATATTAAAGATTTTTGGTTGAGAAATGTCTAAATAATCATGAAATTGGTCCCTTTTTACCATAAAAAAGTCAAAAAAAGTCAAAAAAGTAAAAAAAATAAAAATTTGATTGGGCTGCCTAGGCCGCCTAGCACCTCCTAGGCCAAAAATTAGACAGTAGATGGGCGCCTAGCGCCTAGGTGCCGCCTAGGCGGCCGCCTAGGCCGATTTTTACAACCATGTTCTCGGCTAACCAATCCATCTTCAAAACAACGTCAAAGCCTCCAAGCATTAATGGGAACAATTTAACATGAAATTGGTATTCGTCTAAATCTATGTAGCAATCTTCAAGCATTTCGACATCTTAATAGTTTTACCTATGGCGGTTTCAACTTCAAAGTTTTTCTCCAAAGTTTTGATTGGCTTATTGAGTAATTTACTAAATCTAATAAAAATAAAACTTCTACTTGCACCCGAAGCAATAAAATATTGACGGGTGCGTTACATTTGAAATCTTTGCCACACATCTTCCTTTATGATATTTGTTGCTTGTACGACATCTACAAGTATTGTTCTTTAAATTTCTTCCTTGACTCTCCGCCTTCTGACTTTGAGTTAAAATCAGACCACTTTCTTTTGCTTTGGCCAGGCCAACCGCCCACACCATACTCATCATCATAGATTGCTACGCTAACTTCCATGGCTGACTAATATGTACCTGATGCAGCCGTTCTGACAACTTTCCGAACCTCAGCTGGAAAATCTTGGATGTAACGCTTGACTCGCTTTTTGTGACACACCCAAAATCCCACTTGCGGTGTCAGACTGCTGGGAAAAATAAATGTTTAGTGCAGCGGAATAATAACAAGTTAGACACTATATTGTTTAATACACCATCATAAAATAAATATTGTTTTCAAAATGAAACAATATGAATGCGTGCTTAGTCCTGTGCTCGTTCCCCTAAATGCATCCTTATCCATGTGTAGCTAGTTATCTGAGAATACATGTTAAGAAAAAGTGTCAACACATGGTTGGTGAGTTCACAGGTTTTGATAATCAGTAAGCATGAAAGTAGTTTTCGTCATGTGGCATGTGTCATTCGTTATGCGTCATGCTGTTTATTAATGTTTGTCAAGCCCTAGGCTCAAAGTGTCAGTTGCGTCTCTACCGAACTAAACTTGTTTGCTCTTGCCTCCTCCATGTCTATCGTAAAATCAATGGCGCGATGGGTCGAGATTACATGCGTCCTGACATCCAGTCAGTATTGGCTCCACATGGGGTTCTTCACACCTAATAGTACTATCTAAACTCACCTCGTTGTATTCACATTAACGGTAAGACTGTGCGAGGATTTGTTACGATACACATCACTTAATGTTTGTTCCCAATAAACCAGCATACAAAAAATGTTCGTACAAATAGTTTGACTCAGACAACATGTATTATCCCCCTAGTTTGAAACTTGTAAAATAGTTTGAGAAAAGGGTCGTAAACTCACCTGAGTTATGCACGTGTAAGCTCCTAAGTAGTTGCGAGTCTGTTACGGGTTACCTATATCACATAAGGTAAATAAGTTCATGTTCGGTTTGTGTTCGTGCTCTTGTTTGTGCTTAACAACTCAAAGTTGTTATGTTCGTTCATGTTTGACTTAGTTTGACGACGTTTGACCGTGTCAATTTAACGACCCGTTGGTGAACCGTTTGTTTGTTATAGTTTGTTTAATGATCGTTACTTATCATGTATGTCATGTAAACATATAGGGCACGTTAAATGGACAACTTACTATCTATAGTAAGTTTCCATTTTTAGTAAGTTTGCATCAATTTACATTTTTAACAAATCTAGCATGCTTGCATAACCTAAGTGATCATGTTAACACTTAGCACGTTGTTGCATGTTGTCAAATAAGCACAAAGTCCGTTTTTAGTAAATAAAGTTACTAAATATAGCAAGTTTCTATATTTGATAAGTTTAACAGCAAGAATCATACAACATCTTCACATAACATCATAGTAATGCATATTAAGTCATTTATCACTATTAAAACTAGTCTAGTAGCTCGTTACATGGATATCCCCAAATAAAGTTTCCTAAAAAGGAAAGTTTGCATTAAATCTAATTTTAATCAAAATCAGACCATATCATTTGTTAATAACCTAATTATTAACTATAAATCATCACTTTAACATGTTTATTTCACTCAAAATCACCATCTAACACATTTTTGCATAAATATAGTTACTATATATAGTACTTATTCCAAATAATCCCCATATTGATAAATCTAATCAATCTTCTTGTCAACATTATCAATAATAATCACAAATCACCATATGCAACAAAAGTTACTATTTATAGTAAGGGAAAACGTCATACAAATGTAACCAACTTTCAGCTTTGTTCCACTTAGGTCACTCATACTTTTTTTTTGTTCCGATTAAGTCACTCATACTTTTTTTTGTTCTGATTAAGTCACTCTACTTTTTTTTTTGTTCCGATTAAGTCACTCATACTTTTTTTTTGTTCCGATTAAGTCACTCATACTTTTTTTTGTTCCGATTAAGTCACTCATACGAGTGACCTAATTGAAACAAAATTAAAAGTACAGTGCCCTAATTGGAACAAAAGAAAGTATGAGTGACTTAATCGGAACAAAAAAAAAGTATGAGTGACTTAATCGGAACAAAAAAAAAGTATGAGTGACCTAATTGGAACAAAGCTGAAAGTTGGTTACATTTATATAAAGTTACCCCTAGTTGAAACAAAATTAAAAGTACAGTGCCCTTATAGTAACTATGCTCAAAACAACATCAAATGAACAACTTTAGCCATGATTTTCACTATAAACAATCCCAATATCACAATATCTACATATTTATATCCAAAATATCCTAAATCTCCATAGATTGCACATGCATGTCATCAAAAGTTACTATTATTGGAAATAATCACAATTATCACAAGTATGTCTTCAATATTCTCAATAGATCTTTATGATGACTCAAATCAGTCATCTAGACAACAAATCACAGATTTATAATGTCAAAAAGCCATGCATGCATTATCTATAGTGTTGCATGTGTGATTTGGTGGGTTTTTAGTGCAAATAAGCTTATAAAACTACCTCACAAGGTTCCAAAGGACTGAGATGACGCTGTAGCAGGTCCTCAAACACTCCAGAAGGGCTTGTAGAATGATCTGGTATGGTTTTTTATAAAGTTTTTGCGAACTGAGGTGGTCGCGTACTACCAAGAGGCCCTCAAAGGGTCTTGGCGTACCGTCGGGATTAAAATAATCAGTTTCTCCCCCAAGACACGCCGTGTACCGTCGAGTGGAAGTTGATCGGTCGTGGCATACTGCGAAGAAATTCGGGGAATTCAAATTGTCCCGCCCACCTTCGCGTACCGCCAAGGCCCCATCTGGGGCCCTTGGCATACCGCGAAGGTCCTGGGCTGGCCCAAATGCCCATTTTTATTTTTTTGAATCCTTTTTCGTTCGTTTTTTGTTATTGCTTATCGTTTCTCGTTGTTTGTAACACTTTAGTTCATTTTTTGATCATTTATTATCCAATTATCGTTCACTTATTTTTTTAGTTTGACGTTCACCAACGTTCGCGAATTTTACGACAAGTGTGTGCGTTTCTCGATAATTCATCGAATTATCGTGTTTGTGTCTGTGTTTGTACTATTGTGCCACGTGTCACACTAAATTAAGCCAATTCTAGTGCCACGTATATAAACATTAATTAAATAATCATTTGATTAAATTAAATGCTGATCTGGAATTTGTGAGGTGTCACATGATCTCTCTGTTAGAAAGAATTTCGTACCAAAATTAAGCTTGCGTTTTCGGTGTTTGTCAGGTTAGAAAACATGTGTGGGTATTTCTTCTTAATATGATCTTCACGTTCCCACGTGAATTCCGGTCCACGTCTCGAGTTCCATCGATATTTCACAATCGGTATACAGCCAAGCTTGAGTTTCTTAATCTCCCGATCCATGATCTCGACCGGTTCCTCAACAAAGTGCAATTTCTCGTCAATTTGAATTTCCTCAAGAGGAATTGCAAGCGTCTCATCAGATAAACACATTTTGAGGTTCGATACATGGAATACGTTGTGCACACTGCTTAGCTCGTTTGGCAAGCTCAGTTCATAGGCTACAGGTCCTATCCGCTTGACATTGGTATAGTTTGACTTGAGGTAGAAGACGGGGCTAATGTAATCAAAAATTTCGATTGGGTTGACATTTTTGAAACGATATCGACTACGAAGGACCAGTAACCAATTTTCGTTAAGAAAAAGCACTATAGCCCCACGGTGGGCACCAAATTGTTTTGAGTAAAGTTTGACTAGCCTTAATTTTATTGAATCCAAATTTATTAAAACGTAAGTAAATGCTTTTACTTATGAAAATATGAGATTATGAATATCAAATAAGAAATATGTGAAGAGAATCCTTAAAAATAATGAGGATCCTTGTAATTTGATTCCGTGAAAATGACAAGTATTTGTATTATAATCAAAGGACATATAATATCCTCTATATGATCAAGCATATTTATCATATGGTGTAAAAAATAACGAAATTAAGCACAATGACACAAGAGATTTACGAGAAAAGACAGAATATCCTTAAAAGGATGAACGACATAAAACCTTAGGATCTGACAAAAGTCTAGCTTCCTTGTTTGTTTTATAAACTAAAAAAGATTACATGTGTGCAAGAGAGAGATCGATCACGAAGTGCTTCGTAATAGAAATCAGAGTGTTCAATGATTGTAATTCCATGAAAAACAGGTGTCCTATTCAATCAATCATCTCTCCTTTATATAGTAAGACCATATGTACTCATCAAGCTCTCATCACTCCACGTAGGCGCCACATAATCAACCAACACCTTTATTCAATAATTTATTATTTGATTTTTATTATTTAATTATAAATTAAATTAAAAAAAGACATAATATTATAAAAAAATATAAAAGTATAAAATAAAACTAAAAAATTACATAATAAAAAAAATACATAAAAAATTAATCCATATTATATCTTTTCATAATCCGTCTTCTCGGCCTTTTCATGAGCTCGACCGGTTAAGTGATTGGTTGGAATCCACAACAATTTCATATCATTGTTGTATTGTTTTTGCTCCTGTAAGTCGACAAAGTTTTGTAACGACTCGGAGATGGTCTCCAATGGTTCTTTGTAATCGGTTAAAGACGAGGCTTGTGGTTGTTTTCCCTTATTGTTTCGACTGGGCGGACGTTAAGGAGAGGGTGGGGGCATGTCCATCTCAACTTCCTCATCCGACTCGTTTAAGTTAAGGAAACATCGACCGGTCGAGTCGGATTGAGTGGTTGTGTATTTTCCGGATGATGATGTCTTCGTCCTTCTTGAAGTTTGTAATTTCGGGACAGGATACCATTTTGTTGATTTTATCATAACCTGCCACGCCGCGATATGAGAAAATGACATGTTTTCTCTAGCATAGGTCATCAACGCCTCGTTCATGACGGTTTCATTATTCTCACCACTTTTTCGGTAGTTTTGGTGTTGAATCCATACTCCGTTAAATTTCGCGACTTTACGTTGTAAGTCGCGCCATTTTCCGAAAATCATGTTGTTCGTCCGGTAGGAGTCACGACGCATTACTGAGCAAAACTGGGCTCTAACACGTTTCCAAAATTTCGTAGTCATTTGGTTATTACCAACGAACGGATCTTCAGAAACATCAATGTAGGCACGAGCTAGTGCCATCTCCTCAACATCTGACCATCGAGTAATTGTCGGTTTTGTTGTTTTTTCTGGCATTTCCTTTCGTATGTGCCTGCGTCGCGATGTAGCTGGTTGAGGTTCAGCTTGTGTTTCCAGAAACCACCTCAACGTCGGGTTCTGGTTGGCTTTCAGAAACTTTTTCAAAAGCGGGTGAATTTTGATAGAAAAATGGTTGTTGCGGTGTAACATACCAAAATTTTCTAATACAAGTTATTCGAACTTACTTATTCGTAACGGATAATATACTTATGGAGGAAAAAGTACGAAAAAGATAAAACATTCGAGTACACCAGTTCTCGAAACCTTAGATGTCGAAAATCTCACATTTCGAGTACGAGTACACTGCCTATAAATATGAGTGCCTTGGGAAACGTGACACCCTTTGGCTGGAAGCTCATTTTCTCTCGAGTGCTCGAAGCATATTTCGAGAACACCAAGAGTCGGCTGTAAATCAATCAAGGAGAAGAAGGAACGCACCAGGATCTACAGGAGTGATAACTTATCATCAAGTAAGTGATCCAAACTAAAAAGTTATGATTTTTAGACAAAAGTGAACTTTTGCACAAAGCTCACACCTTTATGCATAAAGGTCGAAACTTCGAGGTTCCAATGTATTGGTAACAACATAAGGAACCTATAACTAGCTCCCCTTGGTCTTAGATAAATTTCTGAGATAGTTTATGATGAAAAGATGAGTACTCGAAAATATGCACAAAGGGGAATACTCGAATTCATACTTGGTCTTAAGGCCATCCTTTCGAGTATGTTAATCGAGTGAACTGTCGAGTACACTACTTCGAGAATGTAGGTTTCGAGTACACCGTGAGGTTCGAGTACTCATGAGAAAACGAGTACACCAGTAGTTCGAATATTGGTGATATTTCAAATACTCTAGTTTCGAGTATATGGTAGTTCAGGAATGTAGCAGTACTTGAATACTGAGGAGCTGGTTAGGAAGTTATGAGGACTTAGAATATATCCTAAGTCTAAGGGATGGTATGTAATAATACGATGTAACTAATGTAGGATCTTAAGCCCTAGCTAAGGAGTTCGGCTAAGGAAACAAGAAGCTACTACCAAGTGAGTTCTAGATGCCCTATTTCACATTAATGTTTTGGGCTGGCATACATGCTTGTGTTATGTTATGATGTTATGTGCTTACGTACGATGATGAACAAAAAAAAATGATATGCTATGATGACGTATGTATGAATATGTGTTATAGATGATGAAATGTGCATGATAACATGTTAAGTATGACTAATGCATGATAAATGAGTGATGAGGATCTAATGTGTTAACGATTGTATGACATCATGTATTACGATGATAACTATGAAAATAGTTAACAAATGCTATGAGGAGATCCTACGTTGCTAGGATGGACGAATGATAAATGATGAATAGATACTAGCATGATATGAAAATATGATGCCAGGATGTATGATTGACGAAGGATGCTAGCATTACATGTATATGATGCCATGATGTATGTTAAGATGATATGGTGCTTGCATGCTATATACGTGATGATAGAAGGTTATGATGAATTCCTAAACAGTTAGGAAAAATATGAGAGGATGATATATTAGCACAACCTATTACGATGCTATGATGATCATGTGAATGATGCTATGGTGCTAGTATATCATGTATGATGAATGAATGATGTTCCTATATGTGCTATAGGATATGTATGAATGATGACGCTCTGGTACTTGTACTGGGTAAGCATGAATGATGACCTGATTATATCAGGATACGAAGAGTCGATCGGACTATAAACATTGAGTCGACTGGACTATAAACATGAGAGTCGATCTGACTATAAACATGGAGTCGACCGGACTATAAACATGAGAGTCGATCGGACTATAAACATGGAGTCGACAGGACTATAAACATGGAGTCGACCGGACTATAAACATGAGAGTCGATCGGACTATAAACATAGAGCCAATCGGGCTATAAACATGGAGCCGACCGGGCTATAAACATGGTAAGAGTCGATCGGACTATAAACATGGAGCCTTGTGCCGGCGTAAGCCCACCGTTAAAGACGGTGGTTATGATGATAAGGACGGTTATGATGATGACGATGGTTACGATGATGTAAATGATTATGTGCTATGGTTATGTGTATGCTATGATGTTTTCAGGATAATGATGTTTTACTTACTAAAACGATTACGATAATTTGTAAAACTAGAACTCACCAGCGTAAGCTGATTTGATTTAGCATGTATGTCAGGTTAAAGTTATGGTACGAGGATGCATGGAGCTCGGGCATCATGTCAGACGATCCGTTGGTTTTGCAATTCGATATGTTTTTGATACAGACACTTTATTGAACTCTGTTTATCAAACTATGTTTACATTTCCGCTGCATGATTATGAAAGTTTTTAGTTTAAGAGCTATGTGTTATGATGGAAGCCAACCTCTGTGGGGTCGCCTGGGATCGGGGCATCACAAGTTGGTATCAGAGCCAACCACGGATGAACGGATGCCACGAGCTGAATGTTATGTACGAGTTACGATGTAGATCTAAGGTTAGAAAGGTAGTTAGTGTCATGCACATTGAGTAGATGGGATGGGAAACGTTTAGAGCCTATGAGTTGGGTAAATGGTTAATAACACCTGATCAACGTCATTAACGATTTACAACACTTAGTTCGTGATAAACTGATTCCTGTACTGACTCATCAATTGTGCATTATGTAGAAAGTTAAGATGGCCGGACAAAAGGGTAGACCGCGTAAACCAGTGCAACCTGCTAAAGATCCACGTATTGAGACCGAAGAACCGATCATTAAGGAAGAAGAGCACAGCGAACGGTCAGAAGGGGAGCCAGAGTTCACACTCGAGCCTATTGTGGTGAAAGCCATTTCTGATAAGCACAGCGAACGGTCAGAAGGGGAGCCAGAGTTCACACTCGAGCCTATTGTGGTGAAAGCCATTTCTGATGAGGTCTCCAAAGTTTGGATGAGAAACTACCAGCCTTGATTTCTAAGGCACTGAAGGATGCCCTGAAAGACAAGTCTAAGGGGACTAAGGAGAGCACCAAAGAAGATGAGGTTGTGATCATCGAGACAAAGAGCGGTGATTCTATGTTTGGGAAACTGAAGGGTTGTGATTACAAATCCTTCAAAGGATGCAACCCACCAACCTTTGATGGGAAGAAGGATGCAGTGGCCACCTGCCACTGGATTTCTGTGATGGAGGCTGTTATCTCCATCAGTGAGTGCCGAATTGATCAAGCTGTCAAGTTTGCAGCTCACTCCTTTGTCGAGGAGGCACTTCACTGGTGGAACACCATCAAACAATCCAAGACTGCTGATGATATGGAAAAGATGACTTGGGTAGATCTGAAGGAACTGGTCACTAAGCAGTTCTGTCCCAAGAATGAGCTGGATAAGGTTGAAAGGGAGTTTCTGGTACTGAAAGCTGGAAGCCTGAATCACAGGCAGTACACTTCATGATTCAATGAGATGGCCAGACTTGTTCCTCATCTGGTTTCTACCGAGGAACGCAGGGTGAAATTGTACATGGAGGGCTTGCCTTCGAAGGTCAGAATTCATGTCAAGGCCAATGCTCCCAAGACCTTTGACTCCACTGTTGAACTCAGTGGTATTGTATGGGATGATGTAATGGCTGATGAGCCAGTGAAAGAGGAACTCAGGGTGAAGGAGTCCTTCGGGACTAAGAGGGGTCGAACAGACCAACGAAAGTCTTTAGGCAAGAAGATTAAGCGAGAGGAAACATGCCTATGCCGTAAGTGTGGCAAGAGCCACTCTGGACCGTGCCGAGCTTTCGATGTGGAAAGGTGGGGCATTTTTCAACCAATTGCCCCGGTACTATCAGATGCTATAACTGCAATGGGATTGGACATATGTCCAAGGATTGCAGGCGACCACGGGCCGATGCTTCGGGCTCGGGTAAGAAAGAGGAGAAAGGAAAGTAGAAGCAAAAGGCTAAAGCACGAGCCTTTACGATGACAAAGGATGATGCGATCAAGGACCCTGATGTGGTCACATGTACCTTCTCTATCAACAATATTCTTGCTTCTGTATTGTTTGATTCTGGTGCTAGTATGAGTTTTGTATCTTCTACTTTCTGTGATGGGTTATCTGGGAAGGTTAAGAAGATAGATTGGGTATTTGATGTAGAGACGGCTATTGGTAAGATGACCAGGGTGACTGAGGCGATAGATGATTGTTATGTTGAGATAGAAGGTCATAAGTTCCCAGTACGATTGTTTCTTATAACCTTGGGGGGTTTCGATGTAGTCTTGGGTATGGACTGGTTAGCCAAATACGAGGCTAACATTGTATGTCGACGAAAGATGATATGTTTACGTGCGATGGATGGAAGCTCCGTAACGGTTTATGGTGATAAAGCGATGTATGCGCCGAAGATCATTTCGATGATCAAGGCTGATATTATGATGAGGCGAGGGTGTGTAGCCTACTTGGCCTATGTGATTGAGGAACGTACGAATATGAAGACGATTGATGATGTACCCGTGGTGCGTAACTTCCCCAATGTATTCCCTGAGGAGTTTCCTGGATTACCACCTGAACGGGAAATTAAGTTCCAGATCGACTTAGTGCCAGGGGCTCAGCCTGTCGCCAAAGCACCTTATCATGTATGATGAATGAATGATGTTCCTATATGTGCTGTAGGATATGTATGATGAATGAATGATGTTCCTATATGTGCTATAGGATATGTATGAATGATGACGCTCCGGTACTTGTACTGGATAAGCATGAATGATGACCTGATTATATTAGGATACGAAGAGTCGATCGGACTATAAACATGGAGTCGACCGGACTATAAACATGAGAGTCGATCGGACTATAAACATGAGAGTCGATCGGACTATAAACATGGAGTCGACCGGACTTTAAACATGGAGTCGACCGTACTATAAACATGAGAGTCGATCGGACTATAAACATAGAGCCGATCGGGCTATAAACATGGAGCCGACCGGGCTATAAACATGGAGCCGATCGGGCTATAAACATGGTAAGAGTTGATTGGACTATAAACATGGAGCCTTGTGCCAACATAAGCCCACCGTTAAAGACGGTGGTTATGATGATAAGGACGGTTATGATGATGACGATGGTTACGATGATGTAAATTATTATGTGCTATGGTTATGTGTATGCTATGATGTTTTCAGGATAATGATGTTTTACTTCCTAAAACGATTACGATAATTTGTAAAACTAGAACTCACCAGCGTAAGCTGACTTGATTTAGCATGTATGTCAGGTTAAAGTTATGGTACGAGGATGCATGGAGCTCGGGCATCAAGTCAGACGATCCGTTGGTTTTGGCAATTCGATATGTTTTTGATACAGACACTTTATTGAACTCTGTTTATCAAACTATGTTTACATTTCCGCTGCATGATTATGAAAGTTTTTAGTTTAAGAGCTATGTGTTATGATGGAAGCCAACCTCTGCGGGGTCGCCCGGGATCGGGGCCTCACATGCGGGTACCAATTTGAAAACTTTATAAATGGGTTCAGGGTGTTTATATCTCCTTGTGGATGATAACAATTCATAAACGGGTTAAAAAACGAGTTGTTTGGGTTGTTTGGGTTCATAGTGTGTAGAAGTTTTATGAAGAAATGAGAGTAGAAATTTTTATAAAGTTAGAAATATTTGAGAGAATGTAAGTATATTTTTTGGTTGAATGGGTTTATATAGGTAATTTTTTTGTTCAAACGGTCATAAGAGCCGTTGGGGGGTCAAAAAAAATTTCAAACGTTGTTCACCTCGTGAGGAGGCTCACGCCTCCAACCCTCACGCCCCAATAACCCACGAGTACACATGGTCTAACAAAAATACAACGGATAGTCTAAGGTTGTTCCTCCTTTTCCGGATAAAATCCTGAACTTCTCATGAGCATTGGAAGTCCACTAGTAACCACTTCATATATTTTCCTGGTCTCAAGCCGATTCTTTAGGATGATTTTGAATAAGCTTCATAAATCCTCCTAGATATCTTACTATCTTAATAAACAAAAATATTGTTTGCCACTTGTCACAATTATAGGCTAATATTGACACTTGTCCACTTCTTATCATCCCATTAAATTCTCACTCTTATTAAATAAATATATTAACTCTCATATTTAATAATTATAATATTAATGATATTATTAACCTTTTTAATACTTAAAAGTTTTATAAACAATTAAAAATAATATTTTATCATAAAAAAATGTTCAAAAAATTTTAAGATATGAATTTTTTTACTAAAAATCAATATTTTTTAGAAATAAATAACATTTAAATCGGTATTTATTAGAATTTTTTTTCTAAAAATCATGTATTCTAAAAAAATTAAAAAAATAAAATAGACTATAATACATAGATTTTAAAGAATTAAATATCATAAACAAATGACTTTTTGTAGTATTAAATTTTTAAAAATTAATTTCTTTCAAAAATAAAGTTTTTGATCATTATTTTATTACTTAAAGTACTTATTAATACATATTTTAAACATTTTATATTAAAATGTTATTTTATAATTTATAAATTTTTATTACGAATTATTTAATATTTTATATTAAATCCGTGTAACACACGGGGTATAGTCTAGTATGACAAAAAGGAGAATAAAGTATCTAGTATTTAAATTAAATACTCAATTATATAGTCCTTGCGGTCGCTGCATCTGTATATCAGCTTTAAATACGTTAACACAACAAAATATCATTTAAAGGGTTCCTTATTATGGTAATAATTAAGGATTTACAAGTCAAGAATCAAGCCCCTAACAAGAGGCAAGTCTTTGGAATAGATTGGCTTTTTGCTTGTATTTTCCGCTCTTTTGGAGGGAATGCTAGATGTTGCCACAGGTAGGGTGGGTGGATGTAGATGATAAGGCAGAATTGGTTGCGAACTTTGGTTGAGATGGCATTTTCTTAAAAAAGATTTCAATTGAACATATTTTTTAATACTAATATTTAAACGTAGGTAAATGTTTTTATACAAGAAAATATCAAGCTGATAATATCAAACAAGATTTATATGATGAGAATCCTCAAATAAGCTGGAGGATGATATAATGGTTAAGCCGTGAAAATATCAAGTACTAGTTTTATAAGATAAAGACAAGAAATATCCTTAATGTAATTAAAAACTTAACACACAATATAGAAAATAAGATAATAGAAAATCACACAAAGGATTTACGAGGAAAACCAGAGTATCCTTAATTTGATGAACGACATAAAACCTCGGGAGTTGACTAAATTCTAGCTTCCTTGTTTGCTTTATAAACCAAAAAGAATACAAGTGTCCAGAGAAGAGATCGATCTCTAAGTGATTTGTGAGCCAAGCAATAAACATAAGTGTTGAGTGTGATATCTTAGTGAAAAACAATGTCTCCTATATGATCGATCGGTTACCCTTTAAATAGTAAAAAGAGTACAACGGCTACTCAAAGATAATCCTTATTTTCGCAGAGGATATATCGTCTTCTTTGACTCGTTGGAAGTCCACTTCAGCTAATCATCTCCACGCGTCTTTTTTGGTCCCTAGCCAATTCTTTACGAATGTTTTAATGAGCTCCAAGAGTCCATCTAAATTGTGCTACTAAGGGTATGAGTTATGGTGTGTGATGGGGGTGTGAGAAGGGCTAGTCACGCCACGGTGGCGCCCTCCCCCACTACACACCGGCGTGATGGGGGCATGATGAGTGGAGGCGTGAGCCTACTCACCTCGTGACAACCGTTTGAAGCCAAGACAAAAAAAAATAAAAAATAAAAAAATCATTTGACCGTTGGAAGAAAAAACAAAAAAAAAAACTCAAGCATTTGACTGTTGGGAAAAATAAATAAATAAATAATAATTTTAAATCACTATAAATAAATCACTTCTATCATTAAACCAACATTCAACTCCCTATAATAATCACTCATCACTCTAAAATAATAATTATTTTTCTATAAAATAACCCAATTTACAATCCAAAAAAAAATTTAGTTTAATTTTTTTATCATGTATATATTTTTTTATTTTATTTTGTTATATTAATTTTTTAATAATATTATGTATTTTTTTAATTTAATTTATAATTAAATATATAAAAATCAAATAAAAAAATAATAAAATATTTGAATAAAGGTGGTGATGACGTGGAGTGATAAGGAATTGATAGAAGGGGTAATAATAACACATGTAATGATGACGTGGAGTGATAAAGGGGTGATGATATTGGTTGATTATGTGGCGCCTACGTTGAGTGATAGAGGGTTTGATGATAACACATAACCTAACAAGGAAGTATTTCAATATTTAAATTATGTTAAATATTACGTTGAAATATAATCCTTGTTTATGAATATCGTGTACATCAATAATAAATATGCCAGTGTAACAAATATTATTTAATAAAGATCCTCAGATAGCATGATCCTTTACTTAAGGATCCTTAATACGATAAAATTTGAGGACCCATGATTTAAGAATAAGACCCCTAACATTCGGTACACACTCGATCCATTAAATTAATTCATCATATATAAATTTATATATTTTACCAAATATTAGACATTGTTAGTTTATATAATTGTAATCATTTTTTCCTAAATTTTTTTCATAAATAAGTTATAATAATGCACGAGTCGGGATTAATACGGCATATATAACAAAGAATGACTGTGTGTGTGGTAATAACAATAAATATGTTAAGGGGTATTTTAGGTATTTCATTGTTATGTTGTAACTAACCATTACTAGTGGTTAATGTTATGTTAATCCTTGTTTAGAGAAGAGTATTAAAGTCTGTTAGAATTGATTCTTAGGGATTCCAATTTCATTTCTATATTTTGTAATCTTGATGTTCAATCGTTAATGAGAGAAGAAGCAGTAATCAACTATTTTTTTTGATTGTGTTCTTAATTCAATAATCAATTGAGTTTTGATTGGATTCTCACAAGTGGTATCAGAGCTCGGTTAAGGGCTCGAATCAGAATTCAATTGTAAGGGACGTGAATTCAAGAAACAACGATGGTGTCTACAAAGTTCGAACTGGAGAAGTTCGATGGCAAGAACGATTTTGGCTTGTGGCGATTGAAGATGAAAGCGTTGCTCGTACATCAAGGAATTGTTGATGCGTTGTTAGGGGAAGCAAGGTTACCAGCAACCTTCTCGGAGAAAGAAAAGAAGGATATCTTGGACAAGGCTCACAGTGCAATCGTGCTAAGCCTTGGAGATAGGGTTCTTAGAGAAGTGTCGAAGGAAACAATAGCAACAGGAATATGGACGAAATTGGAGAGCCTGTACATGACGAAGTCCCTGGCAAATAGACTTTATTTGAAGAAAAGGTTGTATACGTTTCACATGGCATCAGGTAAAACTCTAGAGGACCATACTGATGAGTTTAACAAATTGATACTTGATTTGGAAAATATAGATGTAAATTTAGAAGATGAGGATCAAGCCATCATCTTCTTGACATCACTTCCTTCATCCTTTGAACATTTTGTTGACACTTTAATATATGGGAGGGATACACTCTCGATGGAGGAAGTGCTGGCAGCATTAAATTCCAAAGAACTCAAGAAGAGAACAGATGTCAAAGATGAAACGGGTGAAGGTCTATTTGTTAGAGGAAGGACTGAAAGTAGGGGTTCAACCTCCAAAGGGAAGTGGACTCCAGCCTCAAGATCAAAGTCAAGGTTCAAGAGAAGATGCTACAAATGCAACTCTAACAAGAACCTGAAAAGGGATTGTCTAGAAAGAAAGAAAAAGAAGTTTGATGCTTACCCAAGAAATCAAGGTAATGTTTCTCCTGAACAGTCACTTGATGGGTATGAGAGTTCGAAAGTATTGACGATCTCTGGGAAGACAAAACTGGATCAATGGATTTTAGATTCAGGGTGTTCATTCCATATGACCCCACATAAAGAATATTTCAAGGAGCTTGAATTACAAGACCTTGGAATGGTGCACTTAGGTGATGATCGGCCATGTCAAGTTAAAGGACAAGGTACTGTTGTGTTTAATTTGACTAATGGAACTCAACTAAGTCTGACTAAGGTAAAGTATATACCTGAGTTGACTAGAAACCTAATTTCTTTGGGAACTTTTGAAGAATTGGATTATAATGTGAGTCTTAAAAATGGAAAGGCCAAGGTAATAAAGGGGTCAATGGTAATGTTAACTGGAACCAGAGGATCGAATAATCTGTACTTGCTAGATGGAACTGTTGCTATGGGAGTAAATGTTGTTGCTGCTGAAAGTCAGATGAATATAGCAAGTTTATGGCACCAGAGGCTTGGCCATATAAGTGATCAAGGGCTAAAAGAACTCAAGAAGCAACAAGTTCTGGGTGACTTTAAAGACAATGATGCAGGGTTTTGTGAAAGCTGTGTAATGGGAAAGTCACACAGGGTCAAGTTTTCAAGAAGCAAGCATAGTACTCGTGCTATACTGGATTATATTCATTCAAATTTATGGGGGCCTGCAAAAGTGAGTTCTTTGGGTGGAGCATGATATTTCATGTCTCTAGTTGATGATCATTCAAGAAGGGTCTGGGTCTATGTCTTAAAGCATAAAAATGAAGCGTTTGATAAGTTCAAGGAGTGGAAGATCTTAGTAGAGAATCAATCTGAAAGAAGAATAAAGAAACTCAGAACAGACAATGGACTGGAGTTTTGTAATAAATAATTCAGTCAATTTTGTAAGATTCATGGAATTGCTAGACATTTAACAGTCCCAGGAACTCCTCAGCAGAATGGCCTAGCTGAGAGAATGAATCGAACTTTAATAAACAAGGTAAGGCGTATGTTAATTAGCTCTGGATTACCAAAGTCATTCTGGGCAGAGACTGTGTCTACAGTAGCTTATTTAGTTAATCGGTCGCCTTCTACAGCTTTGAAGTTGAAAACTCCTATGGAGGTTTGGTCTAGTATGAAGCAAGATTATTCGAACCTAAGGGTTTTTGGTTCGTTGGCTTATAGTCATATTGATCAAGGAAAGATGGATGCTAGGGCTCAAAAATGTATATTTCTGGGGTACTCAGAAGGTGTGAAAGGTTTCAGATTATGGAGATGTGAGGATGGTGGTCCCAAAGTTTTTGTGAGCCAAAATGTTACATTTAAAGAGAATGTGATGTATAAGGACATCATGGGGTTGAATAGTAAAGATCAGGTGGCTGAGGAAGATATTCGGTTTGAGGTGGAGTTGGACCAGAGTTCGGATGGAAATTCTGGAGTGACTAGTACAGAAGATACTAATCATAATGTGCCTCAGTATAGTGTAGCTCAGGGAAGGACAAAGAGACAAATTGTTCCTCCTGTTCGGTATCGCAGTAATGATGATTTGTCTGCGTTTGTTTTCTTATCTGCAGAGATGGAAAGTTCTTATGAGCCATTACTTTTGAAGATGCTTTGAGTTGTAGTGATCAAGATAGTTGGTTGAAGGCTATGGAAGAGGAGATAAGTTCTTTGCATAAGAATAATACATGGGTTTTGGTTGATAAACCGAGGGATCAGAAGATAGTCTCATGTAAGTGGATTTATAAGTTGAAGGAAGGAATGAATGGTACTGAAAGACCAAGATTCAAGGCTCGACTTGTAGCAAAGGGGTTTACTCAAAGAGAAGGGGTGGACTATAATGAGATTTTTTCTCCGGTTGTTAAGCATTCATCTATTAGGGTGATTTTAGCATTAACAGCAATCTTAGATCTAGAACTTGAGCAACTTGATGTGAAGACTGCATTTCTTCATGGATATTTGGATGAAAGGATTTACATGAGTCAACCGCCTGGTTTTGTAGAAACGGGTAATGAAGGTAAAATATGTTTGTTGCAAAGGTCACTTTATGGTTTGAAGCAATCATCTCGGCAATGGTATAAACGTTTTGATGAGTACATGCTGGCTCATGATTTTTCAAGAAGTAGTTATGATGCTTGTGTTTATTACAAGGAGTACAGTAGTGGGAATTTTGTTTATCTCTTGTTATATGTAGATGACATGCTTGTAGCATGTAAAGATGTTTCTGAGATCAAGCTTACTAAGGAATTGCTGATGGCTGAATTTGAGATGAAGGAGCTTGGGGATGCTAAACGAATTCTGGGGATGAATATTTCAAGAGATCGACTTCATGGATTGCTGAAGTTAACTCAGTCGTCTTATATTCAAAAGGTTTTAAGTGGTTGTGATATGGAATATTGTAAGTCTGTGCAAACTCCTATTGCTCAACACTTTAAACTCTCTTTGAAGGATTGTCCGGTGGATAGTAAAGATGTTGAATATATGGATAAAGTACCTTATGCTAGGGTGGTTGGTAGTCTTATGTACCTAATGGTGTGTACTCGTCCGGATATAGGGTATGCTGTAAGTTTGGTCAGTAGTTACTTGTCTAATTCGGGTAAGGCTCATTGGAATGCAGTAAAGTGGATACTTCGTTATCTATGTGGAACTAAAGAAGTTGGTTTAATTTTTGGTTCTGAAAGGGTGAAGGATAATCGGATTCTTGGATATGTTGATTGATTTTGCTAAAGATTTGGATCGTGGGAGGTCAATCACTGGATATGCTTTTACTGTTTTGGGAAGCATAGTGAGTTGGAAAGCTACTTTACATCATGTGGTAGCTTTGTCAAGTACAGAATCTGAATACATGGCTTTGACCGAAGTTGTTAAGGAAGCCTTATGGTTAAAGGGTTTTGTTGCAGATCTTGGTATTCGAGTTGATAGCACATTGGTTTTATGTGATAATCAAGGGGCAGTGCAGTTGTCCAAAAATGCTATGTTTCATGAGAGAACTAAACATATAAATGTGAAATTTCATTTTATTCGTGATATTGTGAATTCAGGAGAAGTACAGATAGAGCAAGTTTGTACTGAAGATAATGCAGCTGACATGTTTACGAAGGCTCTTCCTGGTCCTAAGTTTTTGAAGTGTTTGGACAGTCTTGGTATTGGTTGATCTTAATTGTTAAGGTGGAGATTGTAGAAATAATAACAATAAAGATGTTAAGGGGTATTTTAGGTATTTCATTGTTATGTTGTAACTAACCATTACTAGTGGTTAATGTTTTGTTAATCCTTGTTTAGAGAAGAGTATTAAAGTCTGTTAGAATTGATTCTTAGGGATTCCAATTTCATTTTTGTATTTTGTAATCTTGATGTTCAATCGTTAATGAGAGAAGAAGCAGTAATCAACTATTTTTTTGATTGTGTTCTTAATTCAATAATCAATTGAGTTTTGATTGGATTCTCACAATGTGGGTATACCTCCAGCCTCCATGTCGGTTCTCTTTCGCATATTGGTTAAGATGACCACAGAATCGTTTCTTGAACCGGATATACCAACTGTCTTGATTGTGTGTCCCGAATATACCTGATCACGTGTCTTCTAACGTTTATTAATTTGACTATGTTTGACCAGCTTTGACCACTGTTGATCGGCTGACCATATCTAACTGGGTTTGACCTTTGTTAACCTGAGTCCTATTTACCAAATCTGATTTGAAACAACACAACTTCAGCCCCATCTAACAGTCGTTCCACTATGTTAGCAGCCAAACCGGCGTCAACAACGCCCCATATATGCTTCAAATATATGTATATGATATAAAAAATTGGGTTTTGTAGTCCCAATTATGCTTGAAATATTATACTTACCCTTTTTTGCATGTTTTTAAGGATTCAAGAAACTAGGAGAGTCTTGAAGGCCAAGTGCTTAGTATGGTGTTAATAATTGAATATCAGGTAGTTCGGATATTCGAAAATTATAGATTGTAAATTTCAACATCTTAATACGTATCCGAAATTTCGGATTTTCAAATGGATATCCGAATCCAAAAAAAATTTATTAACTATTTAATAATATAAAAAAATAATAAATTTTAAAATAAATATTTTGAATATCTGAAATATCCAAAAATTATCAAAATAAAAAAAGTATTTCGAATAGTTCGAGCATCCGAAATATCCTAAGTTCTTTAAAATAAGTATCCAAATATAAACTCCAAGATATTTCGAATACGGATTTTAGGATATTTTAGATTTGGTTTAGGATGTAAATTTTTTTGAACACCCATAAAACTTAGCCTAAAAAAAAATTTGTATTACTAGTTGGCTCAATTACGAAAAATTTAATCACTTGCTTAGAAGAATACGATTTCGTCGCGTCTCTCACGATTCCATCACAATGGCATATGATATGACCCGTGTTATAAAGCCTAAGATATTATTATATATATTAATTTACATAATTTATCAACTACCCGCATAAAATAATTGGGATCTAATAATTGGTTATAAAAACATAGTGATTAAATGTAAAATAACATTTAGTCAACCCCACCTCCCAAAAATAAATAAATAAATAATCAATCAATTAAATCATAAAGTAGAATTATGCGTCAATAAAGAGCCCATCTAACAATTGTAGAAGTCTAAATATTAGAATACAGAATCAGTGAAAGGAGAAACCTCCATCCATAATATCCTCTACAAGACCAAGAAACCAACTATAAAAATAAAAAAAAAAAAAAAACATTTTTAATGATCTCTTCGGTTATTAGTTTTAAATATTTTGAAAGAACCGTGTTCACAAGTCGTAGCTTGTGTTTTATTTCTCAAAATGATGATGTTTTGTGTGCAAATAATAATATAAAGATACCAACAAAATCGGTTATACGGATTAAATAAAATCTGGCTGGCCAGTTGAAGTCAAACAACGATGCCACATTCGGCTGTTCGGGTCAACGGTCCTCGGATAAGAAATAACTTCAGGAATAGGAAGGTAAACATAATGCGTGTTGCATATGCCAACTGTGATACCGCTATATCCACCAAATGCACCATGGACCTGTATATAAACATCAAGTATATGTTACAATCACAACCATTCACCCATAAATGAGTTACAATAAAACAACAATCATGCCCAGTCAATCCCACTCATGGTATAGCTAAATCCATAAATGATGTGATTCAAGTAAAAGATAGTATCTGGGTACATTTGGGTCAACTCAAATTAAACAACAGTGCCAAATTACCCAGACCAAAACCCGCCCATCAAAAAACAAGACTCTTTTGAATGAAGTTTAACTCACTGCGTTTTGACCCAGCACGGTGCAGAGAATTCCATCTGATGCGTTTGCTCGGCATGCACGTATCATATATGTAGGATCAATGTATTTCACATCAGCTGGATCGCCAATCTCCTTAAAATATTTTTTTATCTAAAACAGGATTGATTTAGAAATATAATCATTATTACTTGATGTTTATATTCTGAGATCCTATAATTTACTAACCTCCTGTTGAATATGAACACCAATATCTCCATATACAATGTTCCCAGATGCGTCTTTGGCATTTGTTTTCTCCACAAAATTCTTCAATAAGGAAAAGAATAACACAAATTATTATAAAATACTGAACATGATTTTTGAATAAACCAAAAAAAAAAAGAAAAAGAAAAAGAAAATTAACTTGACCGGCTCCTTCTGCTACACAGATGACAGCTGATCCCTTTGTCTCAAGTAGATACTTGAGATGTTTTAGAACCCCGTGAGGTCCATGCAACTCAAAGGGTACCTTCAATATCATGAAAACTTTATGTCAAAGATGAAACGACGACGACGACGACGACGACGACGAAACATACCTCGGGAATTAAACATATATCAATCTGCCCACTAGCAAGTGCTGCTTGCATAGCTATAAAACCACTACTGCGCCCCATCAATTTTACCACTCCAACTCCACGATAAGCACTATGCGCCTGACAAAACAAATCATACAGCGTATAACATGTGCATATAAAGATTTCAAAAAGTTTAAATTTGTTGACAAAAATGTGTAGATCGACGGTACAGACTTTAGATTATGGAAATATGGAATGAGCATCGAATTTCAGAAAAATGAGTATGACAGTGTTGATGGGTATTTTTAAAAACAAAATAAAAAGAAAGATACTTCAATGTATGCAGAATTTATGGCCCTTTGTGCTTCCTCAACAGCAGTATCAAAACCAAATGTCTTATCCATCAGGAGAATATCATTATCTATGGTTTTTGGAACACCAACTACAGCTACCTTTAACCCTCGTTTCCGGCACTAACCACACAAAAAAAAATGTTAAAATTTGAAAATGATTTGAAAATGAGTTACTAATAAAAAATTATGTTGGACCAAAAATAATGACCAACTTGGCAACCTCATTGTGTATTGCATTAGCACCAGCATGTGTTCCATTTCCCCCTAGCACAAAAAGCATGGTGATGCCTCTTTCCTGCACAAGTTCAAAGAACACCCATGGGTAAAATAGTATAATAACCTAAGAGGAGAAACAGCTGAACAAGATACATACCTGCATGCTGTCTACAATTTCAGTCACATTCGGACCACCGCGTGAAACTCCTAACAAGCTTCCACCAGAAAGATGAACATTTTGAACCACCTTTCTCGTCAACTAATGACCAAGGTCAAGGTCAAATTACCATCGCACCCTTGTTCATGCATTGGTATGTAAAAAATATAAAAATAAACTCACTGGTATTTCAGCCAATTCTTTGCCAAACCCACGATATCCAAAAGGAATCCCAACAATCTTTTTCACACCATAAATCTCAAGTGTGATGACAATCTATTGCCATTCCAAATAAGAGGAAAGAAGCGGAGTTAGTAATCTAAAACAAGAGATCTTATATATGGAATATAATAATAATTTATAGACAAATTTAAAATACAAAAATGTTTTGTTTTCTAAATGACTTGATTGTTGGGTCATATATACGATTGTGTTAGACCTGTAAATAGAATTTAATTACAGATAAACATAAGTGATGAGTAATAGTATTACTCGAGTATATTAGGGTTAGCATTGGCATTGGAATTTTCATCAAGTTGGCTGTAAGGATTCTTACTTTAGTACTTGCATATATAAGGATTTGAAGAATTTAATTACTAATATATATAAAAGATAAGTAATAGTATTACTCAAGTATAACAGGAGTATTGGCATGGTATTTTCATTAGGTTGGCCGTAAGGATTCTTACTTTAGCACTTACGTTAATAGGGATTTGCAGAATTTATGTGGTAAACCTAGTTAATCACATCTAGCCTGACTAATCCAATATGGTTATCTGAAACTCCAATGCTTAATAAAAAATACTTTACAAATTGTAAATGTGTGCATGCTTAACATAATAGCACATCCCCCTAACAAAGCTCAACACAAATTTTAGAACATGAACACCCATTAAGTGGAATTTTACTTGATTGATAAAATATCAAAAACTTAAATTAATATCTCGAAACCACCTGTCGTATGACATCATTAAGCCCAGGACAGAGTCCACCACAAGTTACGATTGCAGCCTTCACTTCTTCAGGTTTAAAGTATATTTTTTCACGAGGACCAGCACGATGAATCCTGAAAAGAGTTCATACATACCATTTGGTTAACAATTTAAAATAGTACAACTTATGAGTAGAACATGTAATAAAAAACAAACTGAATTCAAAACTTGAGATGCATTCAGGCTTACCATTGTTCCACCCATGTACAATCAGGATCGATACACTCGGCACCAGCAGACCTAGGTGAGGAAAACCGAATAACCTGTAATGTGCATAGAAATTATTACAGGAACAAATGTGCAGAAAATTTGATGTAAAATCTTTGCCCGTCTGATTAAATTAAGATGCTCGTTGATAAATTATTCAAGCGTAAGGTGGTGTTTGTTTTTGTGCAAAAGAGCTTCTAAACCTCTTTGTCTGCGCCCCGCAGACCACAGGCAGATGAAGAGTGTGTGTTTTTCCGAAGACATTTCATTAAAAAAGGTCTGCGAAACCTCTTTTTCTTGCAGACATGGTACAACCTCTTCTTGAATCTTCAAACCTCTTCTAGGTTTTTCAAAAACCACATCGGTGTCTCCCTTCCATTCCCGCACCCCATCTCCGGCTCTCCACCGACAGCACCACCAACACCGCTCCTCCACCGCCGTCGCCCCCACCGCTTAGCATAGCATCCGTGAACGCCTACCATTACGACTGTTGGTGATGGCGATCCATCGTTCAGGGTTGTCGCCACTAAAACGAGCCAAGTACACCGACGCAGGTTTATGTCGGCCCAAAACAGAAAAACCCTCACCGTTGACTGAAGAATTAGGTCTGCTTGAATTCACTTTGTGTTGTGAAATCTCCAATCAACGGATCAATTCATTGATGGATTGTTGTTGACTAGTCACAGCTCCCATGATAGTATCTACATCCTTGCGCATAGTTGCCTGATTATCCTGAACGGTTTTCATAGAATCATCTAGGGCACGGAAGCGAGTACCCTACGATCATACGATTGGCGGTGGGAACTGTGGTTGTGAAGAGAAAAGAGGGTTTTTTAAAAGAGGTCTGTAGAGGTAAAAACAAACCCTCTTCTTGCAGAGGTTTGCAGACATGGTCTGCAGACTGAAGATGTTTTACCTCTGAAAAAACAAACACCACCTAAGAGTTGCTGCATAATTTAAAAGTAAAAAATCGCTGAAAACTTCAATCAATTTTTTTTGAACGGCAAATCTATCCTACTTCTATTCCTAAACAACTCCAAACTAATCATCCCCCTTGCCCAATTTGACCTGTGACCTCCCATAAGAGGCAATGCTTCTATCAACAGGGTAGTGGATCAATCAATCCCACATTGGCAAAAACTCCAATCATATATGCTAGAACAAACACATCACGAGATGATTAAACTAGAAACTGGAAGATATTATTCATGATGTTATCAAGATACTGATAATGCAAATTTTTCTGTATATCAAGATTAATTTAGATGGTGTTTTTTTTAAGAGGTAAATTGTCAGCAAGAAGAGGTGTGCCAAATCTCTGCAGTCTGCAATAAGAAGACTGTTTGTTTTTTAACGTCTATTGAATGTTAAAATAAACTGGTGGTGGTGTACGGACGGTGGGGGGGGGAGGGGGTTGTCGACGATAGTGGTGGTGGTGGTGGGGGTGGACAATGGTGACGGACGGTGGTAGTCGACGGTGGTGTCCGACTTTGGTGGTGGTGGTGGCCGACGGTGGTGGTGGTGGTGGATAGTGGTGTTGGACGGTTGTGGTGGAGGGTGGGTGGTCAATGGTGGTGGTACGTCTCTGCAGACCTTAGAAGATCTTATAGGTGGTTGGGCCAGATCTGTACCAAGAAGAGCTCGCGCAAACGTTTTTTAATGAAACATCTTGGCAAAAACAAACAGTCTGCAGATGACAATCTCTGCGCGTAGTATGCGCGGCACAAACAGAACATCCTGCGCAGTCCATTTGGGGAAAAAAACACCACCTTAGTAACTGAGATCATGGGGACACAACTAAAAGCAGAAAAATAATTTAAAGTCTAAAATACCATCCTTAAAAAATTTGGTAACAATTTATTCAAGTAGCAACACTAAAAAAACATAAATGCAGCACTGGTAAGTAATATTTGATGTACAATGGTACATCATCTATGATGAAGCTAAATGTATCCAACAATAATGAATCAAACCATTTCGTATGATGTTGATTAATGTGTGTTTTACTAACAAATATGTTCATTGTGAGCTTCGTCATTATGATTGATCATATATTGCAAAATGCAAATAGATAAACAAAATAATTCCAATTAACAAGTATGATCATTTCAAGAACCTATCTCGTAGCTCTAATACACCCCATTTGCGGTGCACAAATATAATGTATATATGTGTGAGCCCTCAAAGGGCCAAAGTAAAATTGCACTAATTTTAACGGTATTTTACTTATCTTGTCAAGATAACTTTAAAAGTGATGAGATGACTAACTTCAAACGACAACTTTGAGCCGGGGACTCTTTCGGAGCAACCTCTCTATCCCAACTGGGATAGGGGTAAGGTTTGTGTCCATCCTTCCCCCCAGACCGTACTGAACAGTACGAATATACTGGGTATGTTAGTTTGTTTATGTTGTAACTCTAATATCATCTATAGCATCATCTACAAGCAATGCATTACTCATGACAAGCCAATGCATCTAATATAACATACTTTTTCTAACCATATACGATAACTCCAAGATGTCCGTGCAACAACTAAAGCAGTTCATAAATTTTCACATTTCAACATACATAAAGCCAACTCTCAATTTGCCAATGATCTGGATGATTAACAGTTGACTAACAAGCCTTGACTACAAGGTGGAGGATCTTACTAAACAATTAACTAACAAAGAAATGCACGACTAATATACCTTAAGTAGCACCCTATCGTTATTATTAACGTATCCATGCCACTCCTCATCTGACGGATACCCTTGTGCAAATTCTTCGCTCACTGGAGTCCTTTAGCCCAAAATACAAAAAATATGTTAACAAAAATTCAAATCAAAGTTGCAAAAAAATGACATCCAAATGGTAAGGTTATAAAAAAGTGTCACTGGTAGATTACAAGATTCTGATCTATTATGCATAGCATAAGGGTGTTGATTAATACCCATCACTTATGAGCCGACAAAATCTTGAAACCCGCTTGAATAAACTACATTATGCAAAAATAAGTCCATATTGCAAATAAAACCCCTTCCAGGTTTGAAAATCCGTGACTCGTGCTTTCTATATTTTCAAACTATACATAGAAGCTATTAGCATCTTCCTTAGAAACTTTCTAGAACGATTTATTTGTTAGTAGTTCACTGAGGTTCTGTTTATGTCTATTAACCAAAAAATTCCATTCATCAACCTTACAATTAATAGCATAGGCCATAGCTGGCTGCTCAAATATGACCATTATTCAGGAATTAGGCAATACACTATAAATCGAAGTAAAGCAATTTTATTTACTAAATTGGCACAGAGTGATGGTTCATGACTGATCTGTTTATGTAGGAGGAACAGTTATTAGAATAATTCCTTATGTTTTTGCCTCATTTAGCCGGTAAAACCGTAGAAACGGGATTATAGTTTCAGATTCCAGATACAGAAGACGAAATTAATCTGAATAACCGGTACCTCATTCTGAGACAGAAAGTAGAAGGATATGATTGGGCGTCAGTGAAGAAATCAGTCAAGTGAGGAATATCGAATCGCTTCTCGAAGTCCTCTTTGTACTTGCTCTTCCAATATGGATCGCTGAAATCCATGGCAGACATTGAATTCACAGCAGCAGATGCAACACAAGGATTTCGCTTGAAAAGTTGGATCACGGTCGCTCTGTGTACCGGAAACCGGAAACATGACCGGATCGTTGCATGGGAAGATGTGTTTTTGGGCGGAAACAGGAGCTTGGAGGTGATCGCCGGTGACAGCGATTCCATTGTTGCAGGGAACAGGAGTAGTGTGAGGAAAATGACTTTTTGGGCGATGTAGTCAAAGGGCCATTTCTTTTTACTCCGTCTTACTTTTAACGGACTTCCAAAAGCCGCTTCTTTTTATTTTTATTTTCTAAAGGACTCTTATATTTATTTATATATAGTAGCAAAAAAATTATGTAACTAAAAGAATTCACCTTGCATGGTATGATTAAACTCATATTTCAATAGATTAAATAAAATATAATATTATTAATTAATTGATACAGGCATAAAATATGTTTAAAAAAATTTGATGTAATAATTATAAATGATCTTTTATTTTTTTAAACTATATGTTAATATTTTTACGTAATGTAGTTAATAAATGCTAATTTAATTAAAGTTACTTATTTCTTTAAATATTAACTATTTTTTATTATTTTAATATTGTGTATTTTTATCATTCAAATCATCCAATCATTTTAAATGTTTATAAATTTTAAAATCACCCTCATAAAAACAATTAGTTTCATGATTGTAATTTTTAAATATTTTTAAAAATATTATTTGAAATTTGATGATATTTAAAAACTTAAATAGAAGCTGTTAATAAAAATAAGTTAATTTAAAAGCTTGGTAATTAATTTTATTTTAAATTTATTTAGGTAATAATATATTAATTCGTATGCATGTTATAGGACCTTATCCTTAATAATTGACTAAACTTTATAAAAATTAATCATTGAATATGAGAGAGAAACGAGAAAACAAAAAATTAGATTGCCTAGAAGGATGACAAGTGTTCACAATTATTTTTATCTATTAGTATAGACAGATTAAATTTATAGGTTTATGCTCTAATAAAAACGATTAGGTTGGTGAGAAGTTTGAGAAAGACTGTGGGGTTGACAATTGTGTTTAATGTTTCATGCCATTGTGTAATGTGTCTTTATTATTGTGTTATATTTTTATATCATAGTTTGTTATTTTATTAATGTTTTTTATGCATCAAATATATTGTTGTTATTTAATTTTTTATGTTTAACGTATTAAAAGTACTTAATTGTGTAATTTCACCATTGTGTTTTTAAAATTCACCATTTTGAAAAACATAAGTTATCTTAAGTTTTTGAAAAATACATTTTAGTCATTATGTTTTATCTTTAATTCATTGTGTAATATATTCATTATTGTGTTATATGTTCAAAACATTGTGTAATATACTCTTCATTGTGTTTTACATCTATGTCATTGTCTAATATACTCATTATTTTGTTTTACGTTTAGGTCATTTTGTAATACATTATTGTGTTTAGGCACAAAACAAAGCAAAAAAAATGGTGTACACAGATCGTCGGCCTAATGTACCAAATTGTGAAATGTATGTGGGCACATACCAACACTCACCAAAATAAACAATTATCCTAGGACCAGTTCATACACCAATCACACCCCGAGCCGGCGGGCTGGATCGACTTTCCTGTCGGGCGGAAAGTTCTCGGGGCGTGATATCGTTGTGATAATCGAAATGATCAGATTGTTTACAATGCACATGATATATAATGAGAAATGCTAATGCCATTAATGTAGAGCTACAAAGTTAAATTAAACAAATCATGTTCATAATTTAACTAAGTAAATCTACCCAAAAAGAATCATAGTATTTCTATCTTGTATATACACAAGATTTACAAAAGATGATTCACCATTATGTCATCCCAAAAGATATGCATACAAAAGTAGCTAGGTCCACTATAAAAGTCCACTAGCTAATGCATCCTGAATCTGGTGACTAAACATGTTCGTTACCTGAGAAAACATGTATTTAAAACAAGTCAACACTAGGTTGGTGAGTTCATAAGTTTAGTAAATAAAAACGATTAAAATTTGTTATTCACAAGTCATAGTGTCACACACAAGTCTTATTGAATTTGTCTTGTCTTAACTCACAGCAATGTCATCTCCATAGTTACACCTACAGATAGTATATCGTCTAATTAAGCATGCTTATATATAGGGCATACGTGTCACGAATGAAGCCGCCAGCCCACCACACACTTAACTGAACTCAATGCCACCTGTATTGCACTATGGATACCCATTTCTAACTCACATGTGTTTGTCCTCAATTGATATTCATCCTGATATCCCCAATATTTTAGAATAGAGACTTAAATGACTCGGATAGATGATCATTACTGACCAACCTGGCCTGTAAGATATCCTCATCGATATCTATAATATTGAGACTTGATTGTCTCTGTTAGCTGACCAACTCGAGGTGTAAGATATCCTCATCGATACTAATGTGTTCAAAACACATCTGTTTATTAGTATGTTTTCTTTGGTTTTTGTACATATTTGTTTAGATTTTTAATTTTTATAGCTGGTACTTCAAAGTTCTGGAAATTGTTGCTTGCAGGTCATAAACATACATATTTGGTACAAGAATGCAAAGAAACGAGCTCTTGGTAGTGCGAGGATGGATCAATAAATAGAGAGGACAGGAAATCAAGAATTTTAGGCCTGTCGCGCTACGCAAGGTGCATGTGAAACCCTATCGCGCTACGCGAGGGGTAGAAAAGACCGAAATACCCTTCAGTTAATCATTGGGTTGACCCGACTGTTTTGTCGGTTTTCGAAACCCTTCGCGCTACGCGAAGGGTGCTTTTGTGCCCGTCGCGATACACGACGAAGAGGAAAAATCAGAAAAATTTCGTTTTGATCGATTAAAAATGGTGGGGGAGAAATTATTAGGGTTACACACGATCTGAGACGAAAGAAGAGGCGATCATGAGTGCTTGGAAGACTTGGAAGGCAAGATTTGGCATTAGGAAGCCCTAGGATTGAAAATCAAGGGTGTACAACAATCGATTTTTGATTTCCTCTTGTTTTCTATTGAATGATGAAGTTTTCTATTCAATTTTTGATAGGATCTTTCATTGTTTATGAAATGATAGTGGGCTAGACCCTTAGAACTACCTAGGTGGTGATGAATATGCATGTTTAACATTGATTTTGTTGATTATGGAACATTTATTTGTGATGATTCAATGACATAAAGACTTCGTTTTTATTCTTGGATGTGTATTAATATTTAGATGTGTTTATGGTGTAATCATTTATTCCTCATGTGCTTTGATGAATGTCTTTCATAAAATAGGTGCATGTTAGATCAATTAGTGTGTGTTATTGATTATTAAATGGGTTGCTAGACGTAGTAGTCCATAGGAATAATGTTTATGTTTTAAATGTTCTAAATGTTTAACCAATCTTAAAAGCTGTAAAGTGAGAGATTGTATGTTTGTCTTGTATGTTTGATTACGAGTTAACGTCTTTGTGAGAAGATTCTTTCTAGCTAATTTGACATTCTTTGTTTACCGAGTCCAATTTGAGATCCCTATTTATCCCGTGCACTTTAGTGTATTTGAGACTTTTGTTTCTGTGAGGTAGATTGCCTTTTGGATATGTCATTGATGGGATTGGATAACTTGTGAAAGAAGTCCATAAAACCGGTTGTTTAACGACTTTTAGGTATCTTGTTTGACATCTTTGAGAAGGGTCGAAGATGCTCTAGGTTACTTGTAAGTCAGTATCTCAAGATCCCGGTTTCACAATAGTTCTACAATCAATATAGGAGGTGTTAACCATGTATAGGACTCAACCCTTGGTACTAACTTCATAATCATCACTTCTTGGTTAATTCTTGCTAATTAGTCTTAAGTCATTTTACGTCATTTATTTCTTTTAGTATAATTTTAATTATTCAGTAAAACCCCCCTTCAAATTATAATTTTTATTTAAACAAAGTTGTATAGACAAGTAATTGAGTCTAGTTAGTATTTTCTGTAGAAGTCTGTGGGTTCGATATCCGGACTTGCTTTTACTTTACTAGTTTCAATAGGTTCACTTGCCTGTCAGTAGTTTAGTTTTAGAGAGTCTAGAGTATTACTTTGTGCTTAGTTTAGTTGTGATTTTGTTAATTTTAATTGAACTACTTTGTGCACATCAAGTTTTTGGCGCCGTTGCCGGGGACTTCTTAGTCGATTGTGCTTACTAGTTTTTCTGTCCTTATCTTTGCATGATGGTTTCTTTTTTTTAGTTTCAGTTTTATTTTATTTTGTTTAATTTATTTCTAATTAATTTTTTTTACTTGTAGGTTTGACAGTGTATGCCACACTTACACTCACAAGGACCGCCACTAGTCCTTTCATTACCATCAAGGAGTGATTCACGGGAATTTTCAGAAGGTTCTACTAGCGTGGTAAGTGCTTCTACTCCTATTTCTCCTGATCTTTCTGATTCCACACCATCATCATCTAGTTCTTCTACCCATTATAGCCCTCGTCTTCCATTGACCCCACCTATGGCAAACCGTCGCACCGTTCACCCACAATCCACCGAGGGTTTCATGGGACTTAATAATCCCATCACTGTGCCAAACATCACCAATGAAAATTCATGGCAGATACCCTTGTACATCATGACTGCCATTAACAATTCACAGTTTAATGGTCGTGATGATGAGGATGCTCCGGCACACATAGCTCGCCTCACAGTTTAATGAGACTCGTGCCCGTTTTGATACATCTGCAGGAGGCCACCTCATGGGTAAGAGGGATGTGGCTAAGTGCAATGATATGTTTGAGAGTTTTGCTCAGGCTGAGTATGAGCAGCGGTCTGCTAATAGGAATTCCACTCCTATTACTAGTTCCTCCTCTTTGGTGAGGGGAGTTCACCATGTCAATAAGGATACTAGTGTGGCAGCTGCTCTCGAAGCCTTGTCGAATGATGTGAAGGAGTTGAAGATGATGGTTGATAGGTGTGAGATTTATAGGGGTGGTCATGCTACATCTCAGTGTTTAGTGATTAATCAGGAGCATGTTGGTTATTTGGGAGGTCAAGGTCGGGGTATCACTAATCCTTTCAATAACTCCTATAACAAAAATTGGAGAAACCACCCAAACTTCAATTAGCGTTCTTCCGGTCATCCCCCTGGTTTCCAATCTGTGTTAACTCATAACTAGGGGCATGGTCACTCATCTGGTAGTAATCCGAGTCACACATCGGGAGGGAGTGTAGTAGTGGTGGTGGTGGTAACATGGGTAGGATAGAGGAGTTGTTGACTCAGTTGGTTGCTAAGGATGCTACTTGTGACAATTCGGCAATTCCGGATTAACCTCGTTAACAAAAATTAACAGAAAATGACACGAAATGATACAAAATCAAATTAGAAGGAGTTAATTTGAACAAAATAAGCCCAAACCCATTTAAAATATAAGAAATTAACTTATAATTATATAAATGGTTCAAGTTTGAGTTTGAAGAGTAAAAATTCGGCCATATGAGCAAGTAAATTTGAAATGCATACTAGTTCAATGAAATTAATCGAATTAAACCTTCCAATAACGCATACTAATGATCCTTAACAGTAATCATACGTTATTAAGGTTATTAATGATCGGATTTAACTCAAAACAACCTCAAAGGTCGAAACCGTAGCCTTTAACTCTCAAGACCATGAAATTCGATTACATTTCACAAAATTGGAACTTTAGAACTCCTAGTCGGCACTTTTAGAAGTTCCAGCATATACCAATTCGATCGCAGAAGCTTTGGGTTGAAGAATTGAATCAAGGGTCGGCCGAAACACAAGCTTCTAGTCGTTCTACACCAATTCGAAGGCAATCCAGGTAATTATCAATACCTACACGGTCGTCCTAACATTTCTAAGCAAAACACTAATCAAATCGAATATGAGAATAATGATTTGGACGAGTTCGAATTCTAGGGTTTATATTATGGGACGAATTGGGGGTTTTTATACAAACGAGTTTCAAAATCAAATTAAATTACACTCATAGTTTCGTAACAGGGTATAAAACGAAAACTCTACGTCATTGTTATCAAACAACAACGAATTATGAGAATTCGAATTCTAGGGTTCTTATGTGAAAGGGATTTGGGGATTTCTAATCAAGTGAACTCAAAAACCAAATCCAACTACATCAACAGATTTGAAATAGGGTGTTTAATGAAAACCCTATGGAAATTTTACACTATGACAACGAATTGGAGGTTTTCAAGTTCTAGGGTTCATCATTATAACGGTTTTGGGGATTTTGGTCGAAATGAATTCAAAAATTAAATTAAATGTTACTGTTAGTTTCAGAAAACTCCGATTAAGAATAACCCTATGTTGATTCTATAAAACAACAATAAATTTCGTGATTTTGAAATCTAGGGTTCTTAGCAAAGACGAATTGGGGATTTTATTGTAAACTAGATTAAAAATAAAATTGAATATTACTAATAGTTTCGAAATTCTTTACTAGATGAAAACCCTATGGATTTATAGTGTAATCTTAAAGAATTGAGTCAATTTGAATCAATGATAAAGAGGTTAGGTTCGAATCGGTGTAGACTATAAAATCAAATGATTCGATCAACAATAATCCAATTAAACTCACTGATGGACTCGTTTGGATCCACTAAACAAAACCCCTGTGGTTTTAAGACCGATTTTGGTGGAATCGAGGGTGAATCGGACTCCATTGGGTTCGGTTAAAGAACAAAGGGAAATCAGGAGTTTCACGCTTAAAAGGAATTACTTGGGTTTTCTGTTGCGAAATCAGAGATGGAACAACTGGTTTAAGCGTGGGTTGTGTGTGTGAGAGGTCAAGGGTTCGACCCTTGCCTATGCCATTTTTGGGTTTTAAAAACCATTTTTAGTATTTTCGTCCTAAAATGATCATTTTAGCTCCGTTTCGACCCATTCGAATTGAGTTGAAACCATAATTCAATTCCGAACGTATTAGAATAATAAAATCTATATTTTTACATGAAACCATAAATCGCGTATAAATACGCGTGTTTAACGGAATCATATATGGCTGAACGATTTAAACCTACGAACTTAAAACCGTGCATGTTTTTATATGTACGTTTCAAACATTCTAACATACGTGTGTTGACACGTATGTGATTCCAAACACAAAACGACATCCTGAATAACACAACGATTATTGTTAAAACACTGATTTCTCGTAGAAGACAGTTTACGCGATTTCACGTGTGTTTGATCATTCTACTACATTCAAAGGCGCGTACACGGCCCCTTTTCTTATTTTAACTGTTTTGGGGGAGAAAACATGTGCAAACAAACATTTTAGATACATATCACTTGCATGAGTTAGCTATTTACGATAAGTGCGAACATAGCATTACAAGTCCTTACATATCGAACCGTTTAGTTTGCCGTAGTGCAAATCGTGGTAGTTGGAAATAGATCTATTGGGTTTGACAAACCTCACTTGGTAGATTGTAGGTCTACGCAAGTGTTTGACTAGCCAATTCAAATATTACTATTGTTTGTGCTAGACAATAGTGGAAAGGCGAATTACATTCTAACAGTCAGCTTCGGTGTCGACCGCTTATGTAATAGCTATCATGACTATGCATGTGTGATTATGTTATTTGCAAACATTTCGTTTCAAACAGTCGTTTCAAACATTTGTGATTATTCAAACCTGTGTATGCACCAACCTTTGTGTTGACTTGATTTACATGTTTTCTCAGGACACTAAAAGCACAAGTAAGGACAAGCATGGACTAGGATGTGGAATCGCATGCATATATTTTAAAGTCTTGTGTTTTGAATTTGAATATTTAAGACTTTGATTTGTAATTTACATTTTACAACCCGTTACGTTGTTATTGTTTTAAAACGCTTCCGCAAACTTTGAAAACTTTGATATTACAGTTTAGACCAAAACTATGTTTGAAAATCATATAGAGGTCTTTCGTTATGTCTAATGCCTGAGATCCTGGTTTGTCACGACCTAAACGGTATGATTCCGTTAGTGGAAATTTGGGGGTGTGACAGATTGGTATCAGAGCCATTGGTTATAGCGAACTAGGTTTGCATTAGTAGACTTAGACTATAACTGTTAGACATTAGACACTTGTTTACACATCTAAGTTTTGCATAGTATTTACATATGGTATTATGTAACAGATATGGCAGCACCATCACCACCGCACGTGATCGTACTTGATGATGAGGAGCCGATAGCTCCAGCATTTCAGGATTACGAGGAGGATCCGGAGGAGGATGACCCAGAGGAGGATCCGGAGGAGGACCCACAGGAGGATCCGGAGGAAGACCCAAAGGAGGATCCCGATGAGGAGTCTTCCGACCGTATGCCACCGACATTGCGTGCCCCTAAGAGGCCGCAATTTGAGTCTGATGATATTGCCCGACTGACCTGGGAGTCAAAGTGGGCTGATGATTGGATCGAGCAAATCGCGCAGGAGCTTAGGGATGTGAACGCTCGACACGCAGAGCTTCGCAGCGTAGTCCACGGGATGGAGACTAACATCACTCATCTGACTGCACGAGTGCAGGAGGAGGAACACCTTGATTGAGTTGGAGGAGCAGTTTATATCCGACGCAGAGGAGGAAGAGGAAGAGGAGGAGATACCAGCACAGGATGCTGATTCTGATGCTGATTCTACTATTGAGGATGCCTGATTTTTTTTAGTTTAAACCTAGAAGGGGCGGGTTGTGTCCCTGTATTAGATGTTTGAAAAATTATGTTTTGATATTGAAAGTATTGTAACCAGTTCAAATTATTATCTAATGAAAAAGTATTACCTATTGCCAACAGTTGTGTTCAATCATACGGTTGCATGTTTGTTTGTTGTATCGTTTACACATTTCACATTGAATTTTGATAACACTCTAACACTTATTCTAACTATGAAGATAATGGCCGGCGAAAACATACATATGACAGTTGCTGAGCTCAATGAACTGATCAACAATAGGGTCGGGGAGGCCATCGCGAACTATGCACAGACATACACGACAGGACCTCATGGACCAATGGGAGGATTGGTAAACCCACAGGTTTGTATGTTCAAGACGTTCTTGGACTGCAAACCTCATAATTTCAAAGGATCGGAAGGGGCCATTAGACTCCTATGATGGATTGAAAAGGCAGAATCAGTGTTTGAGATGTGCAACTGTCCTGAAGAGAACAAAGTTAGTATGCTACAGGAACTTTGGAAGGTCCAGCATTGACTTGGTGGAACTCCAATGTTCAAACTCTGGGATTGGGAGAGGCTAATGCCCTAACCTGGAATGGGTTCAAGACATTACTGCAAGAGGAGTATTACCCTCGCAGTGAAATACAAAAGCTGGAAGATGAGTATTGGCATCTTAAGATGGAGGGGTCTAATATCGAGGAGTACACTACTCGATCACATGAACCAGCCAAACTCTTACCTCATATGGCTACTCCA
Source organism: Mikania micrantha (assembly GCA_009363875.1). Taxonomy (NCBI): domain Eukaryota; kingdom Viridiplantae; phylum Streptophyta; class Magnoliopsida; order Asterales; family Asteraceae; genus Mikania; species Mikania micrantha. The sequence continues at coordinate 4,796,488 of CM018694.1, read as the reverse complement.
CCGAGCAAGTGGATTGAGAGATACATTGGAGGATTAGTGCCTCAGATCCAGGGGTTAGTCACTTCTGCAAATCCCACAACTATTCAACAAGCTGTTCGGTTGGCGCATCAACTGACTGATCAGGCAGTACAACAGGGAACTTTGCCCAAAAGAACAGCAGCTACTAAAGTGGGAGACCACAAAAGGAAGTGGGAGAGCAACAATTTCAAGAACTCTTCTCAACAATCGTTTCAGCAGAACCGCAAGCAGGATTCAAACAAGACTTATCACAGTTCGAACAGTGGTCAACAGTCATCTGGGGGTATATTGGTAAATACCCAAAATGCAACAAATGTGGATTCCATCATGTCGGGAATCAGTGTGATAAGTACCGGTGCCAACGGTGCGGTAAAGCGGGTCATGCAGCTAAAGACTGTCGTGGGGAGCTGCAAACAAACTCCACCAACCAGAACAACACTCAAAAGGGGTGCTATGAGTGTGGCAAGCCGGGGCATTTCAAAAAGGATTGCCCACAACTCAAGAAGGGCGGGGCTAATGATACGAACGGCAACAGTAATGGCACCAACAACAACAATAATAACAACAACAATGGTGCTAAGGGCAGGGCTTTCGTGATTGGAGGACGTCAAGCACGGGAGGATCCCAACATTGTTATGGGTACGTTCCTCTTGAATAATCACTCTGCCTCTATGCTATTTGACACTGGTGCAGACCGGAGTTTTGTATCTAGTACATTTTCTAAGTTGCTAAATGTTAGTCCTACTGCCTTAGAAAACCCATACACTGCAGAACTAGCTGATGGCAAGTTAATTGTAGTTGAACAAATCCTTAAAGGATCTATCGTTGATTTGATGGGTCAAACACTGGAAATTGATCTTATGCCTATCACTTTAGGCAGTTTTGATGTAGTCATTGGCATGGACTGGCTGTCCAAACACCAGGCTAAAATAGTATGCCATGAAAAAATCGTCCGTATACCTCTTCCACATGGAGAGACACTTTATGTACAAGGCGAGAAGAGCAGTACGCCACTGCGTCTCATATCTTGTATTAAGGCACACAAATGTCTGCATAAGGGTCATACAGCAATTATAGCACTTATAACTGAAAAGCCGGTAGCTGAGAAGAAGATCGAAGACATCCCAGTAGTTTGTGAATTTCCTGAAGTATTTCTAGAAGACTTATCGGGATTACCACCTATCAGACAAGTGGAATTTCGAATCGACCTTACACCAGACGCAGCACCGATAACTAGGGCGCCTTATCGACTTGCACCGTCTGAAATGCAAGAGTTATCTACACAACTGCAAGAGTTGTTGGATAAGGGTTTCATACGACCTAGTTTTTCACCTTGGGGAGCCCCAGTCTTATTTGTTAAGAAAAAGGACGGGACTTTCCGTATGTGTATCGATTATCGGGAACATAACAAGGTTACCATCAAAAACCGGTATCCGTTACCTCGAATTGACGATCTGTTCGATCAGTTGCAAGGTTCGAGTTACTACTCGAAGATTGATCTCAGATCTGGTTACCATCAACTCAGAGTACAGGAGGAAGATATTCCTAAGACAGCATTCAGAACGCGCTATGGCCATTACGAATTCTTGGTCATGCCATTTGGGTTAACAAACGCTCCAGCGGTATTCATGGACCTCATGAATAGAGTTTGCAAACCTTATCTTGATAAGTTTGTCATTGTTTTCATTGATGACATTCTCATCTATTCTCAGACTGAGGAGGAGCATGGTGAACATCTTCGATTGTTGTTTGAATTACTGAAACAAGAACAATTGTACGCTAAGTTCTCGAAATGTGACTTCTGGATGCGATAAGTTCAATTCTTGGGTCATATAGTTAATGAAAAGGGCATACATGTGGATCCAACAAAAATTGAGGCGATTAAGAATTGGGAAGCACCAAAGACCCCTACAGAGGTACGACAATTCCTAGGTTTGGCGGGTTATTATCGATGTTTCATTGAAGGTTTCTCAAAGATCACTCAACCACTTACAACTCTTACTCACAAAGGGACGAAGTATGATTGGACGGATAAACAAGAAGCTGCATTTCAGCTACTGAAACAAAAACTCTGCAGTGCACCAATTCTGTCCTTACCAGAAGGAACAGAAGACTTTGTGGTGTATTGTGATGCATCTGCCCAGGGTTTGGGATGTGTGTTGATGCAACGTGATAAAGTGATTGCTTACGCTTCACGACGATTGCGACCACACGAAAGGAATTACACTACTCATGATTTGGAGTTAGGAGCAGTGGTATTTGCCTTGAAGATTTGGAGGCATTACTTATATGGAACCAAGTGTACCATTTACACTGATCACAAGAGTCTGCAACATATCTTTGATAAGAAGGAACTCAATATGAGACAGCGATGGTGGGTCGAGTTGTTGAACGACTATGAATGTGCAATTAAGTACCATCCGGGAAAAGCTAATGTGGTAGCTGATGCTCTAAGCAAAAAAGACACAACGTCAACAAGACGGGTTCGCGCACTTAAGATGACGATACATACTGCCTTACCTGACAAGGTACGCAGTGCTCAGCTTAAAGCCTTAGAAAAGGATAACTTGAAACAGGAATCCTTACGAGGAATGGAAAAAAAATTGGATGTCATGCCTGATGGAACTCGTTGTTTCATTAATCGACTTTGGATACCTTTGCATGGTGGTTTAAGGGAACTCGTGATGGATGAAGCGCACAAATCCAGATATTCAGTCCATCCGGGATCAGACAATATGTATCATGACTTAAAGGCACTGTATTGGTGGCCTCATATGAAAGCCGACATTGCTAAGTACGTGAGCAAATGTTTGACATATTCGAAAGTCAAAGTTGAATATCAGAACCATCTGGTTTACTGCAACAACCAGAAATACCGATGTGGAAATGGGAACAGATTTCAATGGATTTCATTACTAAGTTACCTCGTACACCAAGTGGTTGTGATACGATATGGGTAATTTTCGATCGATTAACGAAATCTGCACATTTCTTGGCAATTAAAGAAACTGACAGAATGGAGAAATTGACTTGTATTTACATTAAGGAAGTGGTAGCACGACATGGCGTACCAATTTCCATCATATCAGATCGGGATGCCCGATTCACTTCAAACTTCTGGAAATCTCTCCATAAGTCATTGGGAACTCGTTTAGACATGAGTACCGCATATCATCCACAAACCGACGGTCAGAGTGAACGCACAATCCAAACGCTCGAGGACATGTTACGAGCTTGTGTCATTGATTTTGGTGATAGCTGGGAAAACCACCTACCGTTAGTGGAATTCTCTTACAACAACAGTTATCATACGAGTATTCAAGTGGCACCATTTGAAGCTTTATATGGTCGTAAATGTCGTTCACCGGTTTGCTGGGCTGAAATTGGTGACAGTCAGATTACAGGTCCTGAACTAGTACACGAAACGATAGAAAAGATAGTTCAGATTCGGAACCGTATGGCAGCGGCCCGGGATCCACAAAAGAGTTACGCGGACAAACGTCGTAAGCCGTTGGAATTTCAAGTAGGAGACCGAGTTCTTCTAAAAGTATCACCTTGGAAAGGTGTGATACGATTCGGCAAGTGCGGGAAGCTTAGCCCACGCTACGTAGGACCTTTTGAGATCCTGAAAAGGGTTGGTCCGGTAGCGTATCAACTCCAATTACCGGATGAACTCAGCGGAGTTCATGATGTGTTTCATGTTTCAAACTTGAAGAAATGCCTTTCTGATGAGACATTGATAGTGCCACTTGAAGAGATACAGGTGGACGAACAGTTACGGTTCATCGAAGAACCAGTTGAAATCATGGACCGAGAGGTCAAACAACTTAAACAAAGCAAGATTCTGATAGTCAAAGTCCGTTGGAATTCAAGACGTGGACCTGAATTCACATGGGAAAGAGAAGATCAAATGATGAAGAAGTATCCTCATCTGTTCAAAACAACAACTGCAAACACTGCGAAGACACGTTAAATTTCGGGACGAAATTTCCTTCAACAAGGGGTTGACGTGATGCTTCACACATCAACACTTCACATTTCAAACTGTAAGCACAAGCATTTTATACAATTGGTTTTGTTACAAACATTTGTGTTACGTTACATTTTATGTGCTACATTTCATATGTTACATGATATGGTAGTACAAACATGATTAGTTACACACATTTTACTATGTATGAGGTTATATAGTACAAACAGTTACAAACGGTTAGCTATGTGCAAGGTTACATAGTACGTTATGATTGAACACAGACATTCACAGTTAGGTGTACTAACTAGTGTACATGCAAACAGTTACATAGAACGATCACACTTAGGTGTGATGTTGCAAACATTGAACTTTGTGTGTGAGTGCACACAAGTACACTGGATGATCAAACAACGCACTAACACGTACACTTTGAACTCATTATTAGTATCCAGACTACTCCTAACATTTCACACCTTCAACAAGGGGATGATGTGACAATCCAGCAATTCCGGATTAACCTCGTTAACAAAAATTAACAGAAAATGACACGAAATGATACGAAATCAAATTAGAAGGAGTTAATTTGAACAAAATAAGCCCGAACCCATTTAAAATATAAGAAATTAACTTATAATTATATAAATGGTTCAAGTTTGACTTTGAAGAGTCAAAATTCGGCCATATGAGCAATTAATTCGAAATGATACTAGTTCAACGAAATTAATTGAATTAAACCTTCCAATAAGGCATACTAATGATCCTTAACAGTAATCATACATTATTAAGGTTATTAATGATCGAATTTAACTCAAAACGACCACAAAGGTCGAAACCGTAGCCTTTAACTCTCAAAACCATGAAATTCGATTACATTTCACAAAATTGGAACTTTAGAACTCCTTGTCGGCACTTTTAGAAGTTCCAGCATATACCAATTCGATCGCAGAAGCTTTGGGTTGAAGAATTGAATCAAGGGTCGGCCGAAACACAAGCTTCTAGTCGTTCTACACCAATTCGAAGGCAATCCAGGTAATTATCAATACCTACACGGTCGTACTAACATTTCTAAGCAAAACACTAATCAAATCGAATCTGAGAATAATGATTTGGACGAGTTCGAATTCTAGGGTTTATATTATGGGACGAATTGGTATACGAGTTTCAAAATCAAATTAAATTACACTCACAGTTTCGTAACAGGGTATAAAACGAAAACTCTATGTCATTGTTATCAAACAACAACGAATTATGAGAATTCGAATTCTAGGGTTCTTATGTGAAAGGGATTTGGGGATTTCTAATCAAGTGAACTCAAAAACCAAATCCAACTACATCAACAGATTCGAAATAGGGTGTTTAATGAAAACCCTATGGAAATTTTACACTATGACAACGAATTGGAGGTTTTCAAGTTCTAGGGTTCATCATTATAACGGTTTTGGGGATTTTGGTCGAAATGAATTCAAAAATTAAATTGAATGTTACTGTTAGATTTAGAAAACTCCGATTCTATAAAACAACAATGAATTTCGTGATTTTGAAATCTAGGGTTCTTAGCAAAGACGAATTGGGGATTTCATTGTAAACTAGATAAAAAATCAAATTGAATACTACTGATAGTTTCGAAATTCTTTACTAGATGAAAACCAAATGGAAATCATAGTGTAATCTTAAAGAATTGAGTCAATTTGAATCAATGATAAAGAGGTTAGGTTCGAATCGGTGTAGACTATAAAATCAAATGATTCGATCAACAATAATCCAATTAAAATCACTATGGACTCGTTTGGATCCACTAAACAAAACCCCTGTGGTTTTAAGACCGATTTTGGTGGAATCGAGGGTGAATCGGACTCCATTGGGTTCGGTTAAAGAACAAAGGGAAACCAGGAGTTTCACGCTTAAAAGAAATTACTTGGGTTTTCTGTTGCGAAATCAGAGACGGAACAACTGGTTTAAGCGTGGGTTGTGTGTGTGAGAGGTCAGGGGTTCGACCCTTGCCTCTGCCATTTTTGGGTTTTAAAAACCATTTTTAGTATTTTCGTCATAAAATGCTCATTTTTGCTCCGTTTAGACCCATTCGAATTGCGTTGAAACCAGAATTCAATTCCGAACGTATTAGAATAATAAAATCTATATTTTGACCTGAAACCATAAATCGCGTATAAATACGCGTGTTTAACGGAATCATATATGGCTGAACGATTTAAACCTACGAACTTAAAACCGTGCATATTTTTATATGTACGTTTCAAACATTCTAAGATACGTGTGTTAACATGTATGTGATTCCAAACACAAAAAGACATCCTGAATAACACAACGATTATTGTTAAAACGCTGATTTATCGTAGAAGACAGTTTACGCGATTTCACGTGTGTTTGATCATAATACTACATTCAAAGGTGCGTACACGGCCCCTTTTCGTAGTTTAACTGTTTTGGGGGAGAAAACATGTGCAAATAAACATTTTAGATACATATCACTTGCATGAGTTAGCTATTTATGATAAGTGCGAACATAGCATTACAAGTCCTTACATATCGAACCGTTTAGTTTGCCATAGTGCAAAGCGTGGTAGTTGGAAATAGATCTATTGGGTTTGACATACCTCACTTGGTAGATTGTAGGTCTACGCAAGGTTTGACTAGCCAATTCAAATATTACTATTGTTTGTGCTAGACAATAGTGGAAAGGCAAATTACATTCTAACATTCAGCTTCGGTGTCGACCGCTTATGTAATAGCTATCATGACTATGCATGTGTGATTATGTTATCTGCAAACATTTCGTTTCAAACAGTCGTTTCAAACATTTGTGATTATTCAAACCTGTGTATGCACCAACCTTTGTGTTGACTTGATTTACATGTTTTCTCAGGACACTAAAAGCACAAGTAAGGACAAGCATGGACAAGGATGTGGAGTCGCATGCATATATTTTAAAGTCTTGTGTTTTGAATTTGAATATTTAAGACTTTGATTTGTAATTTACATTTTACAACCCGTTACGTTTGTTATTGTTTTAAAACGCTTCCGCAAACTTTGAAAACTTTGATATTATAGTTTAGACCAAAACTATGTTTGAAAATCATATAGAGGTCTTTCGTTATGTCTAATGCCTGAGATCCTGGTTTGTCACGCCCTAAACGGTATGATTCCGTTAGTGGAAATTTGGGGGTGTGAAAATCTGATTTTAGTAATTTTTTGTTTGTTTATATGTGAGGGTAGGAAAAACCTTTTCCTTGAAATCTTGAATTTGGGATTGATTTGGTTCTAGATTTGTTATGTGTGGGTGTCATGGATTGAGTGATATCACATGAACACAAAGGATCATGATTAAGGAACTAAATAATCAGTGTATGGGTTTAGAAGGACAAACATACCTACAATCTTTTCCAAGGCATATGATTTTGATATAATAAGCTTAATTGATTTGAGATTTTATTGCTTGACTGTGATTCCATTTTGCATCAGACATTTTCTGGGACGAAAAAGAGTTAAGCGTGGGGATGTGATGTGTTGCAAAACACATCTGTTTATTAGTTTGTTTTCTTTGGTTTTGTACATATTTGTTTAGATTTTTATTTTTTAATAGCTGGTATTTCAAAGTTCTGGAAATTGTTGCTTGCATGTCATAAACATACATATTTGGTACAAGAATGCAAAGAAACGAGCTCCTGGTAGTGCGAGGATGGATCAAGAAATAGAGAGGACAAGAAATCAAGAATTTTAGGCCTGTCGCGCTGCGTGAGGAGCATGGGAAACCCTCTCGCGCTACGTGAGGGGTGGAAAAGACCGAAATACCCTTCAGTTAATCATTGGGTTGACCCGAATGTTTTGTCGGTTTCCGAAACCATTCGCGCTACGCGAAGGGTGCTTCTGTGCCCGTCGCGGTATGCGTTGTAGAGGAAAAATCAGAAAAATTCCTTTTGATTGATCAAAAACGGCTGAGGAGAAATTATTAGGGTTACACACAATCTGAGACGAAGGAAGAGGGGACCAGGAGTGTTTGGAAGACTTGGAAGGCAAGATTTGACATTTGGAAGCCTTAGGATTGAAAATCAAGGGTGTACAACAATCGGTTTTTGATTTCGTCTTGTTTTCTATTGAATGATGATGTTTTCTATTTAGTTTTTGACAGGATCTTTCATTGTTTATGAAATGATAGTGGGATAGACCCTTAGAACTACCTTGGTTGTGATGAATATGAATGTTTAACATTGATTTTGTTGATTATGGAACATTTATTTGTGATGATTCAATGACATAAATACTTTGTTTTTATTCTTGGATGTGTATGAATATTTAGATGTGTTTATGGTGTAATCATTTATTCCTTATGTGCTTTGATGAATGTCTTTCATAAAATAGGTGCATGTTAGATCAATTACTGTGTGTTATTGATTATTAAATGGGTTGCTAGACGTAGTAGTCCATAGGAATAATGTTTATGTTTTAAATGTTCTAAATATTTAACCAATCTTAAAAGCTGTAAAGTTAGAGATTGTCGGTTTGTCTTGTATGTTTGATTACTAGTTAACGTCTTTGTGAGAAGATTCTTTCTAGTTAATTTGACATTCTTTGTTTACCGAGTCCAATTTGAGATCCCTAGTTATCCCGTGTACTTTAGTGTATTTGATACTTTTGTTTCTGTGAGGTAGATTGTCTTTTAGATATGTCATTGATGGGATTGGGTAACTTGTGAAAGAAGTCCATAAAACCGGTAGTTTAACGACTTTTAGGTATCTTGGTTGACATCTTTGAGAAGGGTCGAAGATTCTCTAGGTTACTTGTAAGTTAGTATCTCCATATCCCGGTTTCACAATAGTTCCACAATCAATATAGGAGGTGTTAAGCATGTAAAGGACTCAACCCTAGGTAGTAACTTCATCATCATCACTTCTTGGTTAATTCTTGCTAATTAGTTAGTATAATTTTAATTATTCAGTAAAACCACCCTTTCAAATTATAATTTTTATTTATGCAAAGTTGTATAGATAAGTAATTGAGTCTAGTTAGTATTTTCTGTAAAAGTCTGTGGGTTCGATATCCGGACTTGATTTTACTTTACTAGTTTCGATAGGTTCACTTCCCTGTCAGTAGTTTAGTTTTAGAGAGTTTAGAGTATTGCTTAATGCTTAGTTTAGTTGTGATTTTGTGAATATTAATTGAACTACTTTGTGCACATCAAGTTTTTGGTGCCGTTGACGGGGACTTCTTAGTCGATTGTGTTTACTAGTTTTTCTGTTCTTATCTGTGCATAATTGTTTCTTTTTTTTAGTTTCAGTTTTATTTTATTTTGTTTAATTTATTTCTAATTAATTTTTTTTACTTGTAGGTTTGACAGTGTATGCACACTTACGCTCACAAGGACCGCCACCTGTGCTTTCATTACCATCAAGGAGTGATTCACGGGAGTTTTCAGAAGGTTTTACTAGCGAGGTAAGTGCTTCAACTCCCATTTCTCCCGATCTTTCTGATTCCACACCATCATCATTTAGTTTTGCTACCCATTCTAGCCCACGTTTTCCATTGACCCCACCAATGGCAAACCATCGCACCGTTCACCAACAATCCACCGAGGGTTTCACGGGACTTAGTAATCCCATCACTGTGCCAAATATCACCAATGAAAATTCATGGCAGATACCCTTGTACGTCATGACTGCCATTAACAATAGTTTAATGGTCGTGATGATGAGGATTCTCCGACACACATAGCTCACCTCACTCGCATTTGTGGTACTTTCAATCTGCAAGGTGCCACTGAAGATGCTATTTTTCTGGAGCTATTTCCATTTTCACTTGTGGGAAGGGCCGCCACTTGGCTTGACTCGCACTCACCAGGGTCATTCACGACATGGGGCAGTTTTAGGGATGCGTTCCTTAAGAAGTACGTTCCTTATTGATGCCTATAAGAGCGAGACTTAATTGTCCCTGTAGCTGTCATTACCGACCAGCCTGGAGTGTAAGATATCCTCATCGATACCTATAAGAGTGAAACTGAATTGTCCCTCTAGCTGTCATTACCGAAGAGCCCGGAGTGTAAGATATCCTCATGGATACCAATAAGATATATGTATATTCTCAAAACATTCCTGGTTTTACTATTTAAAGTATTAGCTCTTACAGTGACAGGATATGATCTCAAAAGATTAAATAATACCATTGCAAGTATAATTGAAATCTAACCTTACTGGCATAAAATCAATAAAGCCATTAATGCTATATAATTGAACTTAAAATAATTGTTTTAATCCTCTTGATATTGTTGTGACAACTAGTATTTGACCGTCCGGCAAATCCGTACGGTATGTGTACTTACACCCATAACAATGTGAAAATACTATTTGATGAAGTGTGTGATAACAATTTCGAGGAAATAATTAACAGTTGTATATATTTCAATGAGAATTAAACTATAAATATACGACAACACATGTGAAATAACAACTGTGAGAACATATGACAAATACAAATCGGTTGCGATCTGATATCCACAAATAACATCAATCAAATGGCCGACAATTCAGTGAGAAATTATTCATAACAGTATGAAAATAATTAAGTTTAGTTGTGTTTTTCAGTGAGAAATCCAATTTAAAATAACAACTCAGTATCATTTATAGATAATACTGACTGTGTGTTTGTGTGGGTGACGATTCACACAAACATATCTATGGGTTTAACGTTCGGGTGACGATTCAAACGAATACGCGCGAAGGCGAAACGATCTGACGAAACAAATAAAATATACATTTCGAAACAATAAAAATAAAGAAAAGAATTATAAAACGTTTACTAGGAATAACCACTTTAAAAATATTTAAATAAAAATATTTTTATTTAAAAATGCTAAATTCCGCATTACGAAACGTGACGTAAATTTAAGAACCGAGCAACTAAAACGAACCTGAAACAATAGTGGGTATAAAACACTTAGAAAACATTTATTCTTTCAACTAACAGCCCACCTACCACTTTTTCCCCTCATTTACGTTCTCACCTTCCCTCTATACACACTCTCTCTAGAAAACCCTCCTCAAACCTCTTCTAATCTCTTCCAAATCTTCATAAAAAACTCCACCGATCTTGAAGATCTAGCAACCAAAACAAAGCTCCAATCGAGTAGAAGAAGAACTCACGAAGAAAACGAGCTAAAGAACACGATTTGACGTAAATCTACAAGCTTTATTTAGGGTTTTCTTTAGTTTAAACTTAAACCAAGGTGTTGGTCCGCTTTTAGATGAGTTTTTCTGAATCATTTGAGCTTAAAATGACTTAAAATAAGATATTCTAAGAAACCTGCAACTTTCAGGAATGTCTGGGAATCGAGGGTCGAAGATGAGGATAACCCGAGAACACTTTTTCCTTGGTCATTCGAGAAACCTTTTTTTCCTCCAACCGGAGAACAACTCCATGGGATCGAGAACCCCTTAATCTATTCGAGAAACACTATGTTGAAACAACCACAAGATTCGAGAACCCCATAGTGTGGTCGAGTACCCATTTCATGACCAAATTGAGAACTATTTTTCTCAAAGTCGAGAACCTCTTGGACACCCCAAATTCGAGAACACCCACAAAAGAATTTGAGAACCTTTCCATTTTAATATTACTACTCGAGAACATCTTATGGGGGTGCATAACCATTTGAGAACCCATGTACACTCGAGAACTAACTCATGAAGCCGAGAACACCACCACACTTGGTTGTCTAAACCGAGAACAAATCAAACAAGTGTGAATCGAGAACCAAGGGGGTGTGGGTGCAACGGGTTATGCTAGAGTTAATTACACAGTTTTCATATGCATGATAATCATATTAATCTTTACATCAGTGGGGTTATATTTCAATTTTAATGGCAATGGTAATAATCAATCTAATGGGATTTTTTTTCGGGCACTATATGTGCTAACATTCTAATTAGTGTCAATGAAAATGGTTTGAGAATATATTCATATCTTATAGATATCATGGAGAGGATATCTTACAATCCAGGCTAGTTAGTAATGACAGTCATCAGGGACATTTAATGTCTCACTCTAGGTATCGATGAGGATACCTTACCTTTTGGACTTGTCAGAAATGACAGTCACAGAGACTCTTAAGTCTCACTCTCATACATATTATGGAAAGAATATCTTACATTTCAGATTGATCAGCAGTGGCAGACCTAGAGACAACTAAGTCTCACTCTTATAGATATCATGGAGAGGGTAGGTATCTTAAAGTCTGGGCTGGTCAGAAATGACAGCCATCTGGTTTATTCATTCTCACTCTTATAGGTATCGTTGGGGGATATCTTACAGGCCGGGCTATTCTGTATGGAATATCTATCAGAGACCTTCAGTCTCTATTCTAAAATGTTGGGGGATATCAAGTTGCAAATCAATTGGGGGTTAACATGTATGAGATAGAAATGGGTATCTATAGTTACAATACAGGTGGCATGGAGTTTAGTTAAGTGTGTGGTGGGCTGGCGGCTTCATTCGTGATACGTATGCCCTATATATTAGTATGCTTAGCTGGACGATATACTATCTGTAGGTGTAACTATAGAGAGGACATTGGTGTGTGATAATGCAAAACAAATTAATCAAGACTTTTGTGTGACATTATAAATTAGGAATATCATATTTCAATTGTTTTCAATTACTAAACTTTTGAACTCACCAACCTAGTGTTGCCTTGTTTTAAATGCATGTTTTCTCAGGTGACAAACAGGGTTAGTCACAAGTCATCAGTAGATAAGCTAGTTGGACTTTATAGAGGACCAATAGCTTACTTTTGTGTTGTGCATATTTTGGATGACAAATTGGTGAATCATCTTTTGTAAATCTTGTGCAGATACAAGATAGAAAGTCCATGATTCTTTTTGAGTAGATTTACTTAGTAAAATTATGAACATGGATTGTGTAATTTAACTTTGTAATTATATGTCAAAGTCATGTTAGCACTTTCATTATATATCATGTGCCATGTAAACAATCTGATCATTTTGATTATCACACGATATCGTGCCCCGAGATCATTCCGCCCGACGGGAAAGTCGATCCAGCCCGCTGGCTCGGGGTGTGACAATTGCCATACTATCATCTTGTCTCAATGATATGATCTCAATGAAATGAACTCAATGTTATGATCTCAAAGTATTTAATATTGTGTTATAAGAACCTGTCTTATTTCACAATATTAGCATAAGTGATGAACGATATTAGGAAAGTGTATCCTCATGATGTCATACTTGATATCTCATGTAGTTGTCTCATTTGTTTTCTTAATGTCATTTTAATGTTATCTCAATGTTTTGGACACAGTATTTTAAGATCTAGTCTTACTACGCTATGTTATTTCCGTAGTTTGATGATATCATGAAATTATGTTATCATGATACCATCCTTGGTATGTCATAATTGTCATAGTTGTCATTTCACACACACAAGCAAAACATAAACAAAAATATGATAACATGATAATTGAAATAAAGTACTAAATCTTTTAAGAAAAGAGTTAGCATGTTTCTCAGCCCCGCATTAAAATCAAAAAGATTAGAAAAGGGGCATATGAACTCACCTTGATGATGAAGTTGTTGACTAAGAATCAAGTAATGCACACGCTTACTGTTGTTGGAATTGGTTGTATTCAAAACCCTGTGTTTGATTCAACGTTGTTTAAAACTTATGAGTTTAAGTTATTGATTTATGAGTTAATCCTAAAGTTGGTTAACTTGTATAATTCCTTGTTATTTGATTAACCCTAGTTTACTTTGTAATATAACATACTAATACTTAACCATTTTAGGTTAAGCTTAGTACATTATTCTATTATTTGTTTATTTGTTTCAAACTTGTTATTAAACTTTAACATATTATAAGTGTTTTGAAATCATAATGTTTTCTAAGTATCAACTTAGGTTTTTAAGTTAAAACATGAATATCATCTTTATATTAAGCTAGACTTGTTATTATTATTTAAGTATACCAATACCATTGATTTTATTGTAAAACTTAATCATTTAACATTTTACCAAAGAGTTTGGATAATGTTATAACAACTTAGCTAGAAATATTTCATCAAGTTTGTAGCAAAATCGGTTAACACATTTTTAGTAAACTCTAATGATGTTAATGTAACTTGTGACATAATTATCACCACCCTTGATATGTTTTAAACCACATTTTGTTATTAAAACATTTGTTTTATAGTTTATAAATGTTTAGGACTCATTTTAGTTAGTATCGATGGTCCATAACATCAATATCGTTGGAATTATCAAAACCGGTTAATGTTCATAAACCTTAAGCAACCCCTTTTGACACTATGATGTTCCCGTCGATATTGTGACTTCATGTGTGAACCAATTTGATTGATTTTAAGTTTACGTTACTTGGATGAGTCTAAGGAAGTAGTATTGACATAGTTTGAAACCTGTACCACCATCGAAGTTGCATGTTAGTATCGACGAATAACTTAGGGCATCTCCCTGTCGATACTGTTAGTATCGACAGGAGCTTAATCTTGATGGCCTGGGCAATGTCAAAGGTAATATCGATGGAGATTGATTTCAATTTACATGGACTGCTTGACACTATTAGTATCGACCAAGAGTTGGTGGAAATTAAGGCCGTCGAATCTAATAATGTCGATGAAAGTTCATCCTTCCCAGCTGACCATCGATACTAATCTGGGCAGCCCATTCATCCATCGACATGATCTTGACCTTATGTTGATACTATCCCATCTGTTCTAGAATGTTAATCCAACATAATCCAAGTGTAGTAAATCCATTTCCATGCAAATCTAATGAGATTTGAAGGTAAATAATCGGGTTTTAAGTTCGATTAACCGGGTTTTGTAAAAACCCTGAAAAACGACCTTTGCAGCTCGATTTTACGTTGAATTTTGATATGTTTGGACTCGATCTGCTGTACTTTCGAATTCTAGATGTTGTGAGTGTCACACCCCGAGCCGGCGGGGTTGGATCGGAGTCCCCGTCGGGCGGAAGGTTCCCGGGGCGTGATATCGCGGGTGATAATCGTGATGATCAGATTGTTTACATAGCATCAATGTTAAGAATAATTAAGCACAATAAAATATAAACTAGGATTACAAAGTTAAATTACAAAGTCAACGTTTAGTAATTTAGCTAAGTAAACCTATCCAAAAGAATCAAATATATCTATCTTGTATTTGTACAAGATATCCAAAAGAGATTCGTATTGATCTCAAGATGTGCTTCTTCAAAAGTCAACTAGGATCTATGTCTGGTCATCCTAGTATGCAAATCCTGAATCTTAGCTTAATCCAATGCATTACCTGAGAAAGCATGTAGAAAAATAAAGTCATCACAATGGTTGGTGAGTTCATGTAGTTTTTGTGTAAAAATAGTTTGTAAAATTCTTTGAATGACAACCTTAACCTCACCATTAACCACCTATACCATCTGATTCAGTATGCTTATATATAGGGCATATGTAGGGGACAAGTCCCAGCCACCGTCCCACCACATACTGAACCACATGGTATATTGTTCCTGATGATAATTAAGCGTCTCATCCTACCCGTATGATTCCCCAAAATGTTTGATTCCCAATGTTTGATTCCAAGTGTTTGATTCTTTGAATTTGACTACCCTGTAATTGTTTACTTTGATTCCCTGAATGACCACCTTAACCTCACTAACAACCACCTATGCTATTCAACCAAGTATGCTTATATATAGGGCATATGTAGGGGACAAGCCCCAGCCACCGTCCCACCACATACCGGGCTGTTTAACATATTGTTGTTAATGATAATTAAGCATTTCATCCCCACTACTCTGATCTCATGACATATGATTCTTAACGTTTGTTTCCCTGCAAATGTTTACAATGTTTTCCCCCGAAATGACAACCTTAACCTCACTAACAACCACCTATGCTATTCAACCAAGTATGCTTATATATAGGGCATATGTAGGGGACAAGCCCCAGCCACCGTCCCACCACATACCGGGCTGCTTAACATATTGTTGTTAATGATAATTAAGCGTTTCACTCCACACTATTGATTTCACAACGAATAAGTCTCAAGCTTAATAGGCACCATTATGGACAGCTGAAAAACCCTAAGGAGTTCAGCATCCATCCATAATGATCCTATTTATGACTCGTGACATGTTTAGATAGAGTAACCTTCAAGTTAACACAAAGTCAACTAGAAGAACTCAATCATTCTAGTCACTTGTCATCACCATGGATGAATCAAGAAGAACACTGAATGACTAGTGGGGGTTGACACACAGGTCAACACGCGGCGGCCAATCAGTCTGTCTTACATGACTCTGACAAAGAAGAACACTGTTGACTAGTAGGGGTTGACACCCAGGTCAACACGCGGCGGCCAACAGTCTGTCTCACAATGTCCAAAAGTTTATGCATACAAGTCTAAAGCATTCACATTGTTTCACTGATGACTAGTAGGGGTTGACACATAGGTCAACACGCGGCGGTCAATCAGTCTTTTGTTTAAGCATCTCATGTTTCAAGCATTCAAGTATTCAGGCATCCCAATGTATCAAGCATTCCAAATGTTCACGTATCCCAAGTATATTACGCAATCAAGTATTCCAAAATGTATCAAGCAGTCACGTGTTTCAAGCATTCTAAGTATAACAAATATTCACGTGTTTTCAGACATCTCACGTATATAAGTATCTCTAAGAATATATGTTTCCAGTTAAGTTTAAGCAAATCATTGTAAGTGTAAAGTAATTTAATACTTTATTAAAGGTGTAGTACAATAACTTTATGAAATAATTGTATAAAGCATTAGTGTTTTATTTAAAGTATTTTCAAGGCCTTATGGTTTTGTATATAATTAAACATAGAGTTTATAAGTTAAACCTCAATTGTATAGTTTAAGCACATAGCTTATATCATAAGAGTTTATAAAGTTTAGGCTCCAAATCTATATTGTAAGCCTCATGTATATAGTTTCAAGTGTTTACACTTTGTTTCATCATGAATCCCATAAGTTTGCATCAAGTCTCATAAGCATCCAATATATGGTTTCAAGTCTATTGCTTTTCAATGACTACTAAGTTTCACGAATAAGTTTCAACATAAGTATCAAGTTTATGTTTAAAGCATTAAATAACATTTCAATAATTTTGTGAAAATGTTTAACATGCTTCTCAGTCCCGAAGTAAAACAAATAAGTTTGAAAAGGGACAAATGAACTCACCTGGTAGTTGTAGGGTTGACTTAGCTTAACAAAAAGGAAGACACGCGCTCTTGATGTCACTTGTGGTGTTTTCACGTTCCTGTATTGATTGCATGTTGTGGTAACTTATAAGCATAAGTTATGAGATTTTGTGCATGTGTAGGTGTTGACCTTAACTTAATCATCACCTCGTGATCTAGATCATCATTCGGCCAAATTCAATTGAAATGGATTTCATTAACACTCAATTGATTTAATATAAGTGTAGTGTATGATTATGAGTTATGACTAGAGTTTTGACCTTTAAGACTTCTCTTTGTCATTAACTTGATTCTTCTTGTAAAACTTTAATTGGTTTACTATCACTAATTGTTTCAACGCAATGATTATTGTCTTTTTAATAAAACCGAATTACGATTTCTATTAAATGTTATCCTTCATCATTTAATTCATGAATTGAGTTATCTTGAAGTTCATTGGGCCGAATGTGAGTTGTGCGATCTATACTTCACGTGGGCCACCTTATTATCGTTGAGCTGTTATTGGGCCCGATTATAATCTACTTGGGCCGATTGGAATAACATGTACGTGGGCTGTTCAGGATGGCCGAATTTAAGGGCTGTTGGGCCTGTTCAATTTAAGTGGGCCGTAACAATGGATTTGGGTTATGCAAGTGGGCCAATTAGATGTAGTGTGGGCCGAAACTGAGAAACCATGGATCCACGTCTAAGTTGGGCCTGAATCTGATCGGTTGGGCCAAGTAAATGAGATGGGCTTGGCATGTTGTCGGTCAAAAACTCAGCGTGGGTCACTAACCAGAATTGGTTCGTCCTAAGGGCTGCTAAAGCAGCAAACCCTCAGGGGTTTCTTTTACCGAAGGTTCGGCAGGGGGGGTTGAATGGTTCGGCTGATGAGGTTCACGCATGAGGGTGGGTTCGTGAACAGCCAACAAGGTTCGGGTCCTGTAGAATGGTTCGGCAGAGGCCAAACTCATTAGGGTTCGTTGGCCTGAAGCAAGGTTCGACATTTAGATGGTCAGAGGGTTCGGTTGAGCAACAGTGGGTTCGGTGGGGTTGCAGGTTCGCCGCAGCTGTGGGTTTGGCAGTGCGCATAGGGTTCGGCTGGGGTGTGGCCGCCCAGCACAGGTTCGCTCGTCGAACCTTTGAAAGCTATGCATCATGATCATTGTTTCATCCAGCACCATGATTCTAACATCGATCTACTGGGTTGTGACCTGCGTCCAAAGGCTTTTCAAAGGTGCTGTGATGATGAGAAGTGTGTACAAGCCGGTTAACACCTTGGTTGGTCACACACACATAGAAAAAACCCTATTTTCAGCTATGTTTCAAGCGTCATACCTCCGATTTTGCTGGATAAAAGCTCAGATCCACTGTACTTCCTTGTAGAGGAGGTCAAGAGCTACGCGTGGACACCAAGAACGTGCGATTTGGCCCACAAACGAGTGAGATATGAGACTTTGAAGGTGGTTTGTGGTGGTGGGAAGGTGGAATCCGGAAATAGAGAGAGAGAGGGAGGTTGAAGATGGTAAAATGAGTGAAATGGTTTCATTTTAGGTTTTAAATACCCCACGGGTGTTCGGGTTCGTTTCGGTTGCTCGGTTCGTAATTCGGTCGCGTATCCGGAAAAATACGCGTAATTTATTTGTAATAAATAAAGGAAAAATATCTTTAATTATTTGATAAGTTTCAAAATTGTAAAATGTTATTTATTTTATTTTAATTAAATTAAAATCGTTCGTGTCGTGTTTCGTTTTCGTTTCGTCAGATCGCGTCACTTACGCGCGTCTTCGTACAGAGCGCTAACTGTACGAACACGATCGTACGTTTCCCTTTCTGATTTTGTTTTCTACTTTTCAGTCATCATTTCAGATCGTTAACTATCAGATCTATTCGTACAGATCGTCACCTTTACGAATAGTTCGTCGGTTTACATTCCGTAACAACAACTGTTATTGTTTTGTTCTGTTTCCTCACATACGTTTAAACCTAATAATATAAATTCAAACATGTCTGTAGCTGTTCATGGTTGTCTGATGTGTTTCTGACTGTTTAACCGTAAGGATTAAATCAGGATTTCAGAAACATCGTATAATAGTTTACGTTTAGTATCGAATGTTAATAGCTTCTAAGTATTTCTCCTAGTTTGCAACTGAGTTACTGTACTAATTACTGTACAGTTTACTGTTCCGGTAACGATTCCGGCACAGATGTTACAGTCTCCCCTTGTTAAAGAAATTTCGTCCCGAAATTTAAAAGTTATTATCGGGTACAACTTTCCTTGTAACAAATGGGAAACCTTTGTTTGAAGTGATGTCCCTACGCTCCCAAATAAACTCTGGGTCGCGTTTGGGATCCCTATGTATGTCCTCACAGTGCTGCTAATCTTATTGCTCGTAGTTGTCTTACTGTTATGGCTTGCTAAGTCTCTGTATGATTCTAACACTTTATTGTTCAAAACTAACTGATGCAATGAGCATCAATTGTTACACAACCTTAGTGTTAGTGGTGGCTTCCTGTGTATGTTCTTTGCATTAACTAAGAATTCTTTCATTGTTTATACGCAATAAAAGAGTTCCTAAGTTCTCATGGAATACGTATGTGGTTATACTTAATAAGAATAAGATAAGTTTCTTAATCATACTAGTATCAAAATAAAATGAAATCTTATGAGTTAAAGAGGTGTCACATACCAGTACCCGTTTCCGGGTCTTGGTGTGCAGCAGGAATTCTTATCATGAAGGCTCTTCCCCTTGGTACTTGATCTCCTAGTTGTGCCCTCTTTGGGCAGTTCCTGGAGAAATGATCTAGTTCTCCACAGTTAAAGCATCCCTGATTGTTGTTGTTGTAGTTGCCAAGGTTTTGTGGTGGTGGTTTTGCCATAGTAGCATTGTTCACTGCCGGTGTCGGTGAAATTCGACAGTGTTGAGCCATATGGCCTTTTCGGCCACAGTTGGTACACTGCCTACACGGCATATTGGCAGCATGATGAAACTGACATCGTGCACATTGAGGATGTACACCAGTGTAAGGTTTGCGTGTAGCTTTAGTAGATACTGCAGCAACTTGATTGAGTGGTGTAGGCATCGCGTATTGTTGGATGGCCTTTTGTTTCTTCTTTGGTTGTTTCTCCTTAGTCTTGTCCGTATCATCTTTCAATTCTCCGGACTTCACCATCACATCCGTGAGTTTAGCTGACAAGGAGATAGCAGGCTCTAAAGTTGCAGGGTTTGCAGCAAGTACAATGCCCTGAATGCAGGATGGTAATCCTCCTACATATCGGTCAATTCGCTTTTCTAGTGTTGGCACCATCTCAGGCACCAAGGCTACCAATTCATGATAGCGAGTAGTGTATGTCATGTGATCAGCTCCTTTCATCACATGATTTGAGAGTTCAATTTCCAAGTTCTGTAGTTCGTGCTTAGGACAGAACTCATTCCTCAAGAGGGTTTTGAATTCTGCCCAAGGCATGGCTAGTGCTTCATCCCTACCTCGAGCGTTTATCTGTGAGTTCCACCAAGTTAGGGCACGCTTACTGAAAGATCCAGCAGCATAGCGAACCTTATGTCTTTCCGGACAACTGCTTAGGTCCAATGTATTTTCCATCTTCTCTAGCCATTGGATCAGTCCAACGGCTCCTTCAACACCGCTAAAGCTTGGCGGTTTGCATCCTACGAATGATTTGTATGAACCGGATGATTTAGCGCCGGTGTTTCCACTAGTTTCCCCTGTAGTACGCCCTGAGTTGTTACCGTAGCTTTGAATCTTGTTAATCATCTCTGGGATGATATCCTTCATTTGGTTAGTCAGTTGACTGCTCAGTAATGTTGCCAAAGCAACAGTAGCAGGATCCAGAACTATAGTTGCAGTCGGGTTCGGAGGAGGACTATGTGGAGGAGGAGGAGGCGGTGAATCTGGTGGTGATGGTGTCGAAGAGTGAGGTGCAGATGTCTGTGGTGTAGGTACTGGTGTCGGTTGTTTTCTGGGCGGCATTCTGATCATAACCAGAAGATATTGGTTAGTGCAGTGATCGAATGCAGAAAACACAATGCAACTTAAGTCTTATGTTCTCTACATGAAGGTCCCTAAGTTATAGTCTAGGCCAAACCGTTTAAGTATGTGACCTATTATTCTCTATAACCTTGAGCTCTGATACCAATCTGTCACACCCCGAGCCGGCGGGGTTGGATCGGAGTCCCCGTCGGGCGGAAGGTTCCCGGGGCGTGATATCGCGGGTGATAATCGTGATGATCAGATTGTTTACATAGCATCAATGTTAAGAATAATTAAGCACAATAAAATATAAACTAGGATTACAAAGTTAAATTACAAAGTCAACGTTTAGTAATTTAGCTAAGTAAACCTATCCAAAAGAATCAAATATATCTATCTTGTATTTGTACAAGATATCCAAAAGAGATTCGTATTGATCTCAAGATGTGCTTCTTCAAAAGTCAACTAGGATCTATGTCTGGTCATCCTAGTATGCAAATCCTGAATCTTAGCTTAATCCAATGCATTACCTGAGAAAGCATGTAGAAAAATAAAGTCATCACAATGGTTGGTGAGTTCATGTAGTTTTTGTGTAAAAATAGTTTGTAAAATTCTTTGAATGACAACCTTAACCTCACCATTAACCACCTATACCATCTGATTCAGTATGCTTATATATAGGGCATATGTAGGGGACAAGCCCCAGCCACCGTCCCACCACATACTGAACCACATGGTATATTGTTCCTGATGATAATTAAGCGTCTCATCCTACCCGTATGATTCCCCAAAATGTTTGATTCCCAATGTTTGATTCCAAGTGTTTGATTCTTTGAATTTGACTACCCTGTAATTGTTTACTTTGATTCCCTGAATGACCACCTTAACCTCACTAACAACCACCTATGCTATTCAACCAAGTATGCTTATATATAGGGCATATGTAGGGGACAAGCCCCAGCCACCGTCCCACCACATACCGGGCTGTTTAACATATTGTTGTTAATGATAATTAAGCATTTCATCCCCACTACTCTGATCTCATGACATATGATTCTTAACGTTTGTTTCCCTGCAAATGTTTACAATGTTTTCCCCCGAAATGACAACCTTAACCTCACTAACAACCACCTATGCTATTCAACCAAGTATGCTTATATATAGGGCATATGTAGGGGACAAGCCCCAGCCACCGTCCCACCACATACCGGGCTGCTTAACATATTGTTGTTAATGATAATTAAGCGTTTCACTCCACACTATTGATTTCACAACGAATAAGTCTCAAGCTTAATAGGCACCATTATGGACAGCTGAAAAACCCTAAGGAGTTCAGCATCCATCCATAATGATCCTATTTATGACTCGTGACATGTTTAGATAGAGTAACCTTCAAGTTAACACAAAGTCAACTAGAAGAACTCAATCATTCTAGTCACTTGTCATCACCATGGATGAATCAAGAAGAACACTGAATGACTAGTGGGGGTTGACACACAGGTCAACACGCGGCGGCCAATCAGTCTGTCTTACATGACTCTGACAAAGAAGAACACTGTTGACTAGTAGGGGTTGACACCCAGGTCAACACGCGGCGGCCAACAGTCTGTCTCACAATGTCCAAAAGTTTATGCATACAAGTCTAAAGCATTCACATTGTTTCACTGATGACTAGTAGGGGTTGACACATAGGTCAATACGCGGCGGTCAATCAGTCTTTTGTTTAAGCATCTCATGTTTCAAGCATTCAAGTATTCAGGCATCCCAATGTATCAAGCATTCCAAATGTTCACGTATCCCAAGTATATTACGCAATCAAGTATTCCAAAATGTATCAAGCAGTCACGTGTTTCAAGCATTCTAAGTATAACAAATATTCACGTGTTTTCAGACATCTCACGTATATAAGTATCTCTAAGAATATATGTTTCCAGTTAAGTTTAAGCAAATCATTGTAAGTGTAAAGTAATTTAATACTTTATTAAAGGTGTAGTACAATAACTTTATGAAATAATTGTATAAAGCATTAGTGTTTTATTTAAAGTATTTTCAAGGCCTTATGGTTTTGTATATAATTAAACATAGAGTTTATAAGTTAAACCTCAATTGTATAGTTTAAGCACATAGCTTATATCATAAGAGTTTATAAAGTTTAGGCTCCAAATCTATATTGTAAGCCTCATGTATATAGTTTCAAGTGTTTACACTTTGTTTCATCATGAATCCCATAAGTTTGCATCAAGTCTCATAAGCATCCAATATATGGTTTCAAGTCTATTGCTTTTCAATGACTACTAAGTTTCACGAATAAGTTTCAACATAAGTATCAAGTTTATGTTTAAAGCATTAAATAACATTTCAATAATTTTGTGAAAATGTTTAACATGCTTCTCAGTCCCGAAGTAAAACAAATAAGTTTGAAAAGGGACAAATGAACTCACCTGGTAGTTGTAGGGTTGACTTAGCTTAACAAAAAGGAAGACACGCGCTCTTGATGTCACTTGTGGTGTTTTCACGTTCCTGTATTGATTGCATATTGTGGTAACTTATAAGCATAAGTTATGAGATTTTGTGCATGTGTAGGTGTTGACCTTAACTTAATCATCACCTCGTGATCTAGATCATCATTCGGCCCAATTCAATTGAAATGGATTTCATTAACACTCAATTGATTTAATATAAGTGTAGTGTATGATTATGAGTTATGACTAGAGTTTTGACCTTTAAGACTTCTCTTTGTCATTAACTTGATTCTTCTTGTAAAACTTTAATTGGTTTACTATCACTAATTGTTTCAACGCAATGATTATTGTCTTTTTAATAAAACCGAATTACGATTTCTATTAAATGTTATCCTTCATCATTTAATTCATGAATTGAGTTATCTTGAAGTTCATTGGGCCGAATGTGAGTTGTGCGATCTATACTTCACGTGGGCCACCTTATTATCGTTGAGCTGTTATTGGGCCCGATTATAATCTACTTGGGCCGATTGGAATAACATGTACGTGGGCTGTTCAGGATGGCCGAATTTAAGGGCTGTTGGGCCTGTTCAATTTAAGTGGGCCGTAACAATGGATTTGGGTTATGCAACTGGGCCAATTAGATGTAGTGTGGGCCGAAACTGAGAAACCATGGATCCACGTCTAAGTTGGGCCTGAATCTGATCGGTTGGGCCAAGTAAATGAGATGGGCTTGGCATGTTGTCGGTCAAAAACTCAGCGTGGGTCACTAACCAGAATTGGTTCTTCCTAAGGGCTGCTAAAGCAGCGAACCCTCAGGGGTTTCTTTTACCGAAGGTTCGGCAGGGGGGGTTGAATGGTTCGGCTGATGAGGTTCACGCATGAGGGTGGGTTCGTGAACAGCCAACAAGGTTCGGGTCCTGTAGAATGGTTCGGCAGAGGCCAAACTCATTAGGGTTCGTTGGCCTGAAGCAAGGTTCGACATTTAGATGGTCAGAGGGTTCGGTTGAGCAACAGTGGGTTCGGTGGGGTTGCAGGTTCGCCGCAGCTGTGGGTTTGGCAGTGCGCATAGGGTTCGGCTGGGGTGTGGCCGCCCAGCACAGGTTCGCTCGTCGAACCTTTGAAAGCTATGCATCATCATCATTGTTTCATCCAGCACCATGATTCTAACATCGATCTACTGGGTTGTGACCTGCGTCCAAAGGCTTTTCAAAGGTGCTGTGATGATGAGAAGTGTGTACAAGCCGGTTAACACCTTGGTTGGTCACACACACATAGAAAAAACCCTATTTTCAGCTATGTTTCAAGCGTCATACCTCCGATTTTGCTGGATAAAAGCTCAGATCCACTGTACTTCCTTGTAGAGGAGGTCAAGAGCTACGCGTGGACACCAAGAACGTGCGATTTGGCCCACAAACGAGTGAGATATGAGACTTTGAAGGTGGTTTGTGGTGGTGGGAAGGTGGAATCCGGAAATAGAGAGAGAGAGGGAGGTTGAAGATGGTAAAATGAGTGAAATGGTTTCATTTTAGGTTTTAAATACCCCACGGGTGTTCGGGTTCGTTTCGGTTGCTCGGTTCGTAATTCGGTCGCGTATCCGGAAAAATACGCGTAATTTATTTGTAATAAATAAAGGAAAAATATCTTTAATTATTTGATAAGTTTCAAAATTGTAAAATGTTATTTATTTTATTTTAATTAAATTAAAATCGTTCGTGTCGTGTTTCGTTTTCGTTTCGTCAGATCGCGTCACTTACGCGCGTCTTCGTACAGAGCGCTAACTGTACGAACACGATCGTACGTTTCCCTTTCTGATTTTGTTTTCTACTTTTCAGTCATCATTTCAGATCGTTAACTATCAGATCTATTCGTACAGATCGTCACCTTTACGAATAGTTCGTCGGTTTACATTCCGTAACAACAACTGTTATTGTTTTGTTCTGTTTCCTCACATACGTTTAAACCTAATAATATAAATTCAAACATGTCTGTAGCTGTTCATGGTTGTCTGATGTGTTTCTGACTGTTTAACCGTAAGGATTAAATCAGGATTTCAGAAACATCGTATAATAGTTTACGTTTAGTATCGAATGTTAATAGCTTCTAAGTATTTCTCCTAGTTTGCAACTGAGTTACTGTACTAATTACTGTACAGTTTACTGTTCCGGTAACGATTCCGGCACAGATGTTACAGTGAGCTTCAATTTGACACCAAGTTTGTCAAATTTGGTTGAGAAACAAAGATTTTGAGCTTGAATCTTGTGTGAGATTTTAGAGAGATAGAGGAACCCGGGTTTTCTAGAGAAATAAAAGGTTGTTGGTGGTTTTAATGAAGAAATGAATGCTCTTTAGGGTTTTTATACCTCGTAGTAGTTCGGGTTCGTTCGGTTTTACTTTTACGTTACGTTACGTTTACGAAACGAAACGCGTATTCTACGTAAATTAAATAAAATAGTTTTCTTTTGACCTTTTTAAGGTTGTAATTCCTAATAAATGTTTTAAATTTCTTTTTCTTAATTTAATGTTTCAAAAACGTTTATTTTTGCCGTTTCGTCAGATCGTATCACCTTCGAGCATATTTGTTTGAATCGTCACCCGAACGAACACGACGATGGCTCTACTTTCTGATTTTGTTTTCTACTTTTCAGATATCATTCAGAAAGTTAAACCCAAAGATATGTTTGTGTGAATCGTCACCCACGCAAACACGCTGTCAGTTTAAGATTCACAAACGATACTGGATTGTTGTTTTGAATTGAGTTTCTCACTAACGGAATCCACTAAACCTAACTGTTTTCACACTGTTATGGCTAATTTCACATTGTTTTCTCTCATACTTGTCGGCTATCTGATTCCTATTATTTGTGGGAATCAAATCACAACCGAATTGTATTTGTCATTTGTCATGAATTCTTGTTATTTCTCATGGATTGTTGTATATAACACTCCAATTCTCATTGGAATTTATACAACTGTTATATGTTTCCACAGAAGTTTCTTATCTAAGAAACGTTTTCACACAGTACATACCTGCACAGGAATAAAAATACACTTACCATACGATTCCTGGACGGTCAGGTACCAGTTGTCACAGTCTTCCCTTGTTAAAGAAATTTCGTCCTGAAATTTAAGCATCATTGTCGGGTACTACTTTTTCCATATACAGGTGGAGATGCTTTATCTTCATGCGATCCTCATGCTCCCAGGTAAACTCTGGGTAGCGTTTGGAGTTCCAACAAACCTCCACGAAGGAATACAGCTGCGTTTTAGTCTCTAGACTGCACGATTCGTAACCTTCAAGGTTCCTCAATGAGGTGTAGTTTCTGAGTAACTTAGATCTCGTCGATGAACATAGCCTCCTCACATATGTAAGAAAGGAGCGAACTTGGCCCAACTGCTTAAGATATCCTTATAAGCATTATGTCTGTTGGAAATGCATGGTACTTGGTATTTAAAATCCATAGCCTTCCGTTGAGGTATCGTGGGTTTTTCTAACAACCTGAGAGTTTCTGGTGATCACCCTAAGCTCTAGGCTTTTAGACATTTCCCAATACGAGAAATCGCTCGTTTCTTCATTATTGAAACATATCTGCGTATTGTCTAGAAAGACAATATCGACGAATCAAATTTCAAGTTTGCACACACGTTTAATAAGACTCACGAACACCACTCTATTGTTTACTATTGCGATATTGAAAAGTCTCGTAAGAAATGATGGTATCGGCCCTATTAAGGGTAAAGCATCCGTTCCAGCGACGGTATTGATACTGCCCATTTCCATCGATTTTAATTCTATAGTAAATGTTTGTTCTTTATAACCTAGGTTCTGATACCAATCTGCAACACCCCGATCGATGGCGAAAACGTCGGGATGCCACGAGGGATGTGTAGATTGTTCACAAGCTCATGGGCATCTAAAGTATCATCACATAACATTTAATTCAATTAAAGTAACTACACAAAAATCATGTTCGTCATGATTCGAATACAATGATTACTCAAAAGATATAGCTAAATTTACTAAACCCTAATCTTCATTGATATAGTTAATTTACTTAAGTCCGAGATACTATGTGACGAAGTCCAAAAGATGTAGACCTACCCTGCTCTACCTACTTCTCTTCATTTCCTGAAACATGTAGAAAATCAAGTGTCAAGTACGGGAGTAGTTGGTGAGTAATCATAAGTTTTATATTCTTCAAAAATGTTTATAAAATTTTTAAGAATAACTCGTGTGGAGCTGTAAAGAAATATCAATCTCTATAACCACAACACACACATCAAGTCGAATAATCCAAGTAATAACAAGTAACCAACCAAAAACATTCATTCAATCTCATTCAACATATCAATTAAACCACTCATAATCATCATAATAATATCAATATAATATTTCGTGGAGGACCTCAGTCAACTCAATCAACAGAAGAATCATCGCGGAGGACTGTAGTGAACTCAATCAACGATATTCCTAATAATCATAAGTATCAATATTGTGCATCGCGGAGGACCGAAGTCAACTCAATCAACAGTGCAATCACCGCGAAGGACCGAATTCAACTCAATCAACAACAATTCAATCATCGCGGAGGACCAAAGTCAACTCAATCAACAATGACTCACTCAAAGTGTATCATCCCATAGTCACAATACATCTCAATAATAATGTTTGAATAATAATCCTGGCTCCACACTTGTTATATCAAAATCAGATTTATTTTGGTATACATGTTTCACCCCCGAGTTTAAAAGCAAAAGATTTAACAAGGGGGTTATGAGAGAATGCGCGCTCACAGAAGTGGAATCAATGTCTACTCAACAACCTGTATTTATCGCGTGTTTCATGTTCATAAGTGTATAAGTCTTATCATTATTAAATGTTCAAATATGTTTAACCTTGGTCTGTAAACATATCATTATCTATGTGAATTTATCTATGTTGTAATGATGCACTTATATGTTATAAGTTATAATCATCATAAGTTTAAATTTTAAAACTTGTTAGTTTTAAATAATCAATGATGATTTTAATTAGAAACTAAAGTATACAAATTTACATACACACATAAAAATATACATGTTGTAAAGGTGGTAAAGTTACACATCCATATATTCATACGTGCATGCATGTTTGTTCCTTTTTATTTGAGACATCCTTTCAAGTTAATTATCACAACTTAGGTTTTAGAAACTTTTTTAAGTTTTCAAAAATCTCTAGTTGTCAACTTTTATTCTCATTAGTATTAGGTAATGTTATTATGCTCGATTATTTATAAAACCGTTAACACGACTAGGTTTAATGGTTTTATATTGTTAAGTAATCTCAATGATTTTATATGTATGATAATACCGATTTTGTCCATGGCCGAAAGTAACAAGTTCGACCATCCTATGGGGCTATCGACATTTGTAAATTCGACAGGGCTAGGTTCAACCATGCTCACGTCGAGACTAACAATCTCGATGATGAGGGTGTCGACACTATCAAAGTTGATCACTTAGTATCGATGGAACAACTCCAACAAGTACAGTATCGATGGTCTCATCTCTGTGGGCTTAATATCGACAACTTGGACCAGGCTACCATCGAGATTGTCATTTTCGATGGTTGATATCGACGGTCGGTGAATACTAAGGTCGTTGGAAAGGCTAGGTTCTATGGTTCATGGCTGAAACCAGCAAGTTCGAACAGTGGGCTTATGCCTGCACAAGGCTCCATACCCAGTTATAGTCGTGGTTGACTATCATACCCAGTTATAGTCGTGGTTGACTATCATACCCAGTTATAGTCGTGGTTGACTATCATACCCAGTTATAGTCGTGGTTGACTATCATACCCAGTTATAGTCGTGGTTGACTATCATACCCAGTTATAGTCGTGGTTGACTATCATACCCAGTTATAGTCGTGGTTGACTATCATACCCAGTTATAGTCGTGGTTGACTATCATACCCAGTTATAGTCGTGGTTGACTATCATACCCAGTTATAGTCGTGGTTGACTATCATACCCAGTTATAGTCGTGGTTGACTATCATACCCAGTTATAGTCGTGGTTGACTATCATACCCAGTTATAGTCGTGGTTGACTATCATACCCAGTTATAGTCGTGGTTGACTATCATACCCAGTTATCACAAGAGCTGGTACATCTTTCATACTTATCCTATAACACGTATAGGAACATCATTCGTTCGTCATACATGATATACTAGCATTATATCATCTTTTATCATAATCATCATAACATTACTGCTAACATCATAACATCATTCATAGCAGTCATCATGGCATCTTAGACATGTTATACTAGTATCGTCTCATCATACCATCATAGCATACTGTCATCATGCACAGTTCATCATAACATACTAGCATCATCAGCATATCATAATATCATGTCATCATGCCTACATATCATACTTCCATCCTAGCAACCTAGGACCTTGTCATACTCCTATAACGGTTCTCATAGTTATCATCATGAAGTATGTTATCATAAAGCCATCATCATATCAAATTCTAGCATCATTTTCATGTCATGTTATTCATTATCATAATTCATTTCTCATGCATTCATCATACTTAACATACTTTCATGCATAGATCATACTAACACATACGCATGCATACATAGTCAGGGCATACCATCATTCATTCATCATCATAAGCACATAACATCATAACATAACCATAAGCATGTATGTCAGCCCAAAACAGTTAACATGAAATAGGGCGTCTAGAACTCACCTGATAGTAGACTCCTGTTAACCTTAGCCGAACTCCTTAGCTAGGGCCTTAAGGACCTATATCAGTTACATCATATCATCACATACCATCACATCACATACTTAGACTTAGAAATTATTCTAAGTCCTCATAGCCTACTAGTCCCCTTATGAATCCAAGTTTTTTCGAAATTTAGCTAAGTGTTCGAAACCCTTGAAATTCATTAAGTTCCTACATACACGAATTGCCATGTACTCGAAACATGCCATGTACTCGAAATTCCATGTACACGAAATGCCATGTACACGAAATTCCATGTACACGAAATTCCATGTACACGAAATAACCATTGTATTCGAAATAGCCCCTGTACTCGAAATAACATTGTACTCGAAATACATGCATGATTTCGAGTACCCTCTGTACATGATTTCGTGTACTCATCATTTCGTCCTTAAACATCTCAGAAATTCATCTAAGACCTTGGGGAGCTAGTTCTAGGTTCCTTTGGTTGTTACCAACGTATTGGAACCTCAAAGTTATGAACTTTGTGCATAAAGGTGTGAGCTTTATGCAAAAGTTCACCCTTTGTTTAACCATTCTAACTTTTGCATAAAAATCCAGCTTTCTATACATGAATCACTTACTTGAAGGCAGCTGATCCTCCTGGTAAAATCCCGTGCGTTTCCTACTTCGTTTGGTCGATCAATGTTTGATTCTTGAAATTCTTGGACTTAAACTTCGTGTACTCGAGAGGGACTGTGCTTCCAACCAAAGGTTGTCACATTTCCCAAGGCACGACTATTTATAGACAAGGTGCCCGTACTCGAACACCTGAGTACACGAAATAGGGAGTACTCGAAATATGGTGTACTCGAAATCTCCATATTTCGAGTACACGATTTCTAAGTCCCATCTTGGTTATTTTCGTCTATTTTCCCACAAGTTACTTATCCGTTACACGTACGTAGAATTCAAATAACTTGTATCTTAGAAAAATTTGGGATGTTACAAGTCTCCCCTCCTTACAATAGGTTTCGTCCCGAAACCTGCCTTGTTACACATCGAACAGATGAGGATACAACTCCCTCATCTCGTCTTCCAATTCCCACGTCGTGTCTGAACCCTTCCGATGCTTCCACTGAACTCTTACTTGACGAACCGTTTTATTCCTTAACTGCTTTTCCTTCGTATCCACAATGGCGACTGGTTCTTCAATGTAGTTCAGTCGGTCATCTACCTCAATGTCATCCAAAGGAACATGCGCCTGCTCGTCTGCCAAGCACTTCCTAAGATGCGACACGTGAAAGGTAGGATGAATCCCGCTTAGCTCCTCTGGTAGGTCCAGTCGATACGCGACTTTCCCTACCCTTGTCTTTATCGGAAACGGTCCGATGTATCTCGGACTCAACTTTCCTCTCTTCCTGAATCGGATGATACCCTTCCATGGTGATACTTTCAGCAACACTCGATCGCCAACATTAAACTCTATTGGTCGTCGGCGCTTGTCAGCGTAAGACTTTTGGCGATCTTGTGCAGCTTTCATACGTGCTTTTATCACCCGTAGCTTTTCTGCCATATCAATCACAGCAGCCTTGTTTCCCATTTCTTTCTGTCCAACTTCACCCCAGCATACCGGGGTTCTACATCGTCGTCCGTACAACGCCTCATATGGGGGCATTCCGATACTAGAGTGATAGCTGTTGTTATAAGAAAACTCCACCAATGGCAAGTGGTCATCCCAGCTCCCTCCAAAATCGATAATGCACGCCCTAAGCATATCCTCCAACGTTTGGATAGTCCTTTCCGACTGTCCATCCGTCTGAGGGTGATAGGCGGTACTGATATTTAACCTCGTTCCCATAGCATCATGAAACTGCTTCCAGAATCTGGAAGTAAACCTCGTATCCCGATCTGACACTATGGAGACAGGAACTCCATGTCTGGTCACAATCTCTTTTACGAACAACTCAGACAACCTTTCGGACGTATACGTTTCCCTGATAGGGAGAAAGTGTGCACTCTTCGTCAGTCGGTCCACAATCACCCAAATGGTATCATGTCGCTTAGCTGTCTTTGGTAGCTTGGTGATGAAATCCATGGTGACGTGTTCCCATTTCCATTCCGGTACCTCTAGAGGTTGCACATATCCGTAGGGTTTCTGATGCTCAGCCTTCACTTGCGCACAAGTAAGACACCTGTTCACATACTGCATGACATTAAACTTCATGCCCGGCCACCAATAATCCTGTCGAAGATCTTGATACATCTTCGTCGCGCCGGGGTGTACCGAGTATTGTGACTTGTGGGCTTCATCTAAAATCCTCGCTCGAATGTCCCCATTTTTGGGCACCCACATTCGACCGAATCGTAGCTTTATCCCATGGTCATTGTCTTCCAAGTTCTTGACTTGTCCGAAGACGCGTTCAAAACCCACATTCTCTTCTTTCAATCCCTCCTGTTGCGCCTGTTTGAGCTCGTTCAGAAAGTCTGGCGTTATCACCAAACTATACGATTTTACTCGTATGGCAGGATGATCAGTCTTGCGACTCAGAGCATCTGCCACCACATTGGCCTTTCCCGGGTGATATAGAATATCACAGTCATAATCCTTTAACAGCTCAAGCCATCGTCTCTGCCTCATATTCAAATCCTTTTGCTCGAAGAAATACTTCAAGATCTTGTGGTCGGTATAGATGGTACTCCTTACTCCATACAAATAGTGCCTCCATATTTTCAATGCAAACACCACTGCAGCGAGTTCAAGATCGTGGGTCGGGTAGTTAGCCTCATGAATCTTTAGCTGGCGCGAAGCATAAGCTATCACCCTTTCCCTTTGCATTAGTACACATCCCAACCCTTGTCGTGACGCATCGGCATACACAACAAGATCATCATTCCCATCCGGCAGTGCTAGAACAGGAGCTTGGGTAAGTTTCTCCTTCAGCACTGAAAACGCTTGTTCTTGGTTTGGACCCCATTCGTACTTTACGTCTTTCTTCGTGAGCTTCGTCAGTGGCGTCGCTATCTTGGAGAAGTCCTGAATGAATCTCCGATAGTAACCGGCCAAACCAAGAAAACTGCGTACCTCTGTCGGTGATTTTGGAGGACTCCATTTCATAATCGTTTCAACTTTAGCTGGATCTACCATAATGCCTTCTGGGTTCACCACGTGACCCAGAAACTGTACCTCTCGTAGCCAGAAAGCGCATTTGGAGAACTTAGCATAAAGTTTCTCTTTCCTCAGGATTTCCAACACCTCACGTACGTGGCAAGCATGGTCTCCCTCGTTCTTTGAATAAATCAAAATATCGTCAATAAACACTATCACCGATCGGTCCAGCATCGGTCGACATACCCTGTTCATCAAATCCATAAATGCTGCGGGAGCATTCGTCAATCCAAACGACATAACGAGAAACTCGTAATGTCCATAACGCGTACGGAAAGCAGTCTTTGGAATATCCTGCTCTCGAACTCTCAACTGATGGTAACCGGATCGGAGATCTATCTTTGAGAACCAGCTTGCACCTTGCAATTGATCGAACAAATCATCAATTCTAGGTAGAGGATACCTGTTCTTTATGGTCAACTTATTCAGTTCCCTGTAATCAATACACATACGCATACTTCCATCTTTCTTCTTAACAAACAGCACCGGTGCTCCCCACGGAGAGACACTCGGTCGTATGAAACCTTTATCAAGGAGTTCTTGTAGCTGGGTCATCATTTCCTTCATCTCGGTCGGAGCTAAACGGTAAGGTGCTTTGGCAACGGGTTGGGCCCCCGGCACTAAGTCGATCTGGAACTCAATTTCCCGTTCGGGTGGTAATCCAGGCAATTCCTCAGGGAATACATCTGGGAAGTTACACACCACGGGAACATCATCAATCGTCCTCATATCCGTACGTTCCTCAATCGCGTAGGCCAAGTAGGCTACACACCCTCGCCTCATCATAACATCGGCCTTGATCATCGAAATGATCTTCGGCGCATACATCGCTTTATCACCATAAACCGTTACGGAGCTCCCATCCATCGCACGTAAACATATCATCTTTCGTCGACATACAATGTTAGCCTCATATTTGGCTAACCAGTCCATACCCAAAACCACATCAAAGCCTCCTAAGGTTATAAGAAACAATCGTACTGGGAACCTATGACCTCCTATCACAACATAACAATCATCAATAGCCTCAGTCACCCTGGTCATCTTACCAATAGCCGTCTCTACATCAATACCCGATCTATCTTCTTAACCTTCCCAGATAACCCATCACAGAAAGTAGAAGATATAAAACTCATACTGGCACCAGAATCAAACAATACAGAAGCAGGAATATTGTTGATAGAAAAGGTACCTGTGACCACATCAGGGTCCTCAATCGCATCATCCTTCGTCGTCGTAAAGGCTTGTGCTTAAGCCTTCTGCTTCTCCTTTTTGTCTTGGGTGCGTTCTCTCTTCATCCTGCAGTTGCCCCTATGGTTCTCTGCCCATAAACCGACATCTGCCATATCATCTGTTGCCCCTATGGCTCGCAATCCATAGACTGATAATCATATCGTTGTGCGTTGTTCATACGATCCTCTATCGATAATCCATATATCTCATCATTGTTTAGCACTTTCATGTCTTTCTATCCATACACCTACGACCGTAACATCATAAGTTTCCTCTATGGCTTTCCGTCCATAGACCGATAACTGTAACATCGTATGTTGTCCCTATGGCTCTCCGTCCAGAGACCGACAATCGTAACATCGTATTTTGCCCTATGGCTCTCCGTCCATAGACCGACAAGCGTAACATCGTATGTTGTCCTATGGCTCTCTGTCCACAGACCGACAACGGTAACATCGTATGTTGTCCTATGGCTCTCTGTCCATAGACCGACAATCGTAACATCGTATGTTGCCCCTATGGCTCCTTGTCCATAGACCGACAACCGTAACATCGTATGTTGCCCCTATGTCCAGCCGTCTTAACTTTCTACATAACGCAACAATTGACGAGTTAGTACAGGAATCAGTTTAGCACGGAATAAGTGTTGTAAATCGTTAATGACGTTGATCAGGTGCTATTAACCATTTACCCAACTCATAGGCTCTAAACGTTTCCCATCCCATCTCTTCAATTTGCATGACATTAACTACATACATAACCTTACATCTAACCCTTAACTCATACATAACATTCAGCTCGTGGCATCCGTTCATCCGTGGTTGGCAATCCGCATCAATTAATCCCATTCTTAGTTTAAGTCTTAGCATTTGGGATGCCAAGATCTCTCAAACTATGGCTCTGATACCAACTTGTGGGGCCCCGAAACCGGGCACCTCACAGAGGTTGGTTTTCATCATAACACATAGCTCTTAAACTAAAAACTTTCATAATCATGCAGCGGAATTGTAAACATAGTTTGATAAACAGAAATCAATAAAGTGTCTGTATCAAAACATATCGGATTGCCAAAAACCACCGGATCGTATGACTCTATGCCCGAGCTCCATGCCTTCTCCTATCATGCCTTCAACCTGACATACATGCTAAATCAAGTCAGCTTACGCTGGTGAGTTCTAGTTTTCATAAAACAACATTAAACATACTTAACATACACATCATTTCATTCACATAGTCCATAACCTTAGCACATAACATCCTTACATCATCATCATCATACGTTCCACTGTTACCATACGAACAGTGGGCTTATGCCTGCACAAGGCTCCATACCCAGTTATAGTCGTGGTTGACTATCATACCCAGTTATAGTCGTGGTTGACTATCATACCCAGTTATAGTCGTGGTTGACTATCATACCCAGTTATAGTCGTGGTTGACTATCATACCCAGTTATAGTCGTGGTTGACTATCATACCCAGTTATAGTCGTGGTTGACTATCATACCCAGTTATAGTCGTGGTTGACTATCATACCGAGTTATAGTCGTGGTTGACTATCATACCCAGTTATAGTCGTGGTTGACTATCATACCCAGTTATAGTCGTGGTTGACTAGCATACCCAGTTATAGTCGTGGTTGACTACCATACCCAGTTATAGTCGTGGTTGACTACCATACCCAGTTACAGTCGTGGTTGACTACCATACCCAGTTACAGTCGTGGTTGACTATCATACCCAGTTATAGTCGTGGTTGACTACCATACCCAGTTATAGTCGTGATTGACTATCCTACCCAGTTATAGTCGTGGTTGACTATCATACCCAGTTATAGTCGTGGTTGACTATCATACCCAGTTATAGTCGTGGTTGACTATCATACCCAGTTATAGTCGTGGTTGACTATCATACCCAGTTATAGTCGTGGTTGACTATCATACCCAGTTATCACAAGAGCTGGTACATCTTTCATACTTATCCTATAACACGTATAGGAATATCATTCGTTCGTCATACATGATATACTAGCATTATATCATCTTTTATCATAATCATCATAACATTACTGCTAACATCATAACATCATTCATAGCAGTCATCATGGCATCTTAGACATGTTATACTAGTATCGTCTCATCATACCATCATAGCATACTGTCATCATGCACAGTTCATCATAACATACTAGCATCATCAGCATATCATAATATCATGTCATCATGCCTACATATCATACTTCCATCCTAGCAACCTAGGACCTTGTCATACTCCTATAACGGTTCTCATAGTTATCATCATGAAGTATGTTATCATAAAGCCATCATCATATCAAATGCTAGCATCATTTTCATGTCATGTTATTCATTATCATAATTCATTTCTCATGCATTCATCATACTTAACATACTTTCATGCATAGATCATACTAACACATACGCATGCATACATAGTCAGGGCATACCATCATTCATTCATCATCATAAGCACATAACATCATAACATAACCATAAGCATGTATGTCAGCCCAAAACAGTTAACATGAAATAGGGCGTCTAGAACTCACCTGATAGTAGACTCCTGTTAACCTTAGCCGAACTCCTTAGCTAGGGCCTTAAGGACCTATATCAGTTACATCATATCATCACATACCATCACATCACATACTTAGACTTAGAAATTATTCTAAGTCCTCATAGCCTACTAGTCCCCCTTATGAATCCAAGTTTTTTCGAAATTTAGCTAAGTGTTCGAAACCCTTGAAATTCATTAAGTTCCTACATACACGAATTGCCATGTACTCGAAACATGCCATGTACTCGAAATTCCATGTACACGAAATGCCATGTACACGAAATTCCATGTACACGAAATTCCATGTACACGAAATAACCATTGTATTCGAAATAGCCCCTGTACTCGAAATAACATTGTACTCGAAATACATGCATGATTTCGAGTACCCTCTGTACATGATTTCGTGTACTCATCATTTCGTCCTTAAACATCTCAGAAATTCATCTAAGACCTTGGGGAGCTAGTTCTAGGTTCCTTTGGTTGTTACCAACGTATTGGAACCTCAAAGTTATGAACTTTGTGCATAAAGGTGTGAGCTTTATGCAAAAGTTCACCCTTTGTTTAACCATTCTAACTTTTGCATAAAAATCCAGCTTTCTATACATGAATCACTTACTTGAAGGCAGCTGATCCTCCTGGTAAAATCCCGTGCGTTTCCTACTTCGTTTGGTCGATCAATGTTTGATTCTTGAAATTCTTGGACTTAAACTTCGTGTACTCGAGAGGGACTGTGCTTCCAACCAAAGGTTGTCACATTTCCCAAGGCACGACTATTTATAGACAAGGTGCCCGTACTCGAACACCTGAGTACATGAAATAGGGAGTACTCGAAATATGGTGTACTCGAAATCTCCATATTTCGAGTACACGATTTCTAAGTCCCATCTTGGTTATTTTCGTCTATTTTCCCACAAGTTACTTATCCGTTACACGTACGTAGAATTCAAATAACTTGTATCTTAGAAAAATTTGGGATGTTACAGAACCATATAATGTGTGTGATTTATGTGGAGATTCGGAGACGTATACGTAAATAAAATATAATTATACATGAGTGATTAATAAAATAATACACAAATATAAGATTCTTACATAAAAATATGTATATAAATATTTATACATATAATAAACATGTCAATACTTGATTAATGAATATAGTTTATAGTTTGGTTTTATCATAGTCTATGTGATATATATTTAGAGTATTAATTTGAATGAAATTATAATTTTTAGACCAACTAATTTAATGTTCAATCACAATATTAGTTAAACATAATAAATTGTACAAGGTGTTAATGTGAACACTTGCAATATATAAGTACATCTATATATGATAAATACAAGTTAAATGGGTATTACAAGTCTTGATATGTAATATGAATATATATTAGAAGCTATATGAAACTTGTTACATTGGTATAAAATAACTTAAAAACTAAATAAAATTATATATATATATTTAGAACGCTAGGAGGGTGTATAATACATATATGATTTCAAATATGTATTAAATCATTAAATATACATATACATACACGTTTATAGGATAACATACGATGACAGTTTAAGTAAGATTATATGGTTATAAACATGATTAATTCAATATGTTAACCTTTGATTTTTTAAACATTTATGAATTATAAAAAGGTAAAATAGGTTGGAATTAATAAGATTAAGGTGCATACATACATTATATGTAATACTATAGTGTTAACCAACTAGTAATTTAAGAAAGGTGTTTGACTTGTTTAAAAACATTAATATTAACCTAACATATGACACTACCTTATTCATATATATTCTAAGAATGATTAACATTTTAAAAATAAAAATGTAATTTATATTGCTAGTGAAATTGGTATCATTATTGCTATTATTATTTTATTATTAATAATAGTTTCATCTAAGAATGTTACTTATCTTTAAACATAGAAATTAAATTATGTATATTTTAAACATTCTTTTATTCACTATTAATAATAAATATAATATGCTGTATAAACAATGACTCCAACATATATAACATCTTAGATACTAATGTTGGTTGCTAATATTGGAATTATATGAAATTCCTATTAATTATCTCTATTACCAACAAGTTAGGTAAATACCTATGTAGTATATCAACTTATATTATTAGTAAAATACCATGATTACTAATATACTAAAATAACTTGGATAGTGATTGTCTCAAGGGTGAACCAACATTTAAATAGTTACATAAGATGACGTGATGTAGCATACTAATAGTTATATTAATCATCTGTTAATAATAAAAATTTCACATACATTTATATGTACAATTGTATGATAAGATATCATTAGGTATGGTAATATAGAGAAACTTTAAACCAGTAAACCTTATATACAAAAACCCAAAGAGCTCAACCACAATCAACAACCATAATGTATGAAATCTACAACTTATACATGTATAGATGATTACAAATAGGAACTTGCATTGATGATAACTCTGCGAACATAGCATAGCATACATAGTGGCAATGACGTACTTGTACAGGAACAAAATGAATCCATGGAAGCAACCAGGTGAGTTCATGTGATCCCTTTTCTTTTTACTGTTTTGGGATACTGAAAGCATGCTCCATAAACTGTTATAAAATCATATTTATGATGTGATAATGAACGTCCGTTTCAAATGTAATTGCTTCCCCTAGACATTAAACATAATTTGCAACCATTAACTCATAAGGAGAGCCGGTGAGTATATGGGTAGTACTACTTGGGGAATCCCCCACGCACAGTGGCCCGAAAGGGTGGCCTTATAAAAATAGGGTTGAAACCCCACTGAGGTTAATGTCAACCGTTGTGGCATATATTCTTTATGATACACTTACACCGAGAGTAGGAACGGGTCTCAAAATGGGAAGTAGATTAGAATGACCATGTTATGGGCTAACATTATAAGAGGCAAACGCCCGGGTATGGAGCAGGGTTGGTTGTATTGATTTTGAATTATCACATGCTATTTATTATTGTGTCTGTAAACTAAAACTCATGAGCTCACCAACTTTATAGTTGACGTATTTTAGCATGTCTTTCAGGTAATTAGAAAGAAGTATGACTCGGATACTGGGTTGCTTGAACAAGAACACTACATGGAAAACTAGAGAACTTGGCTTAAAGATTAATAAAGTGTGCTGATGCCTGGATAGACCCAATAACTCTAGAAAATCTCCCACTAGTTAAATCATGTCTTTAGAATTGTTGTAAACAAATTAGATATTTAGACTAAACCTTTGGTTAAATTGTAAATTATTTATTTTGTCTTCCACTACTTTGTGTCTTGAATCAATCGTTAGTCAAGCCCCTGGTTGGGTTGCGACAGGTTGGTATCAGAGCCAAAGGTTTTAGCAAATTAGGAACCTTAGGATAAGTTCCTAGACTTTAACCTGAGTAATCTTGGGGCCTAAACAAATAGAAACATGATACTAGTGAGACCATGAATACCCAAGCATATGAAGCACACGAATGGTTAAATGAGAACAACCATGTACATTAAATTCAGGATTATGGGTGCACACATAATGGTGAATTTGAAGTTACATGGGAAGTTCTAAGACACATAGGAAATAAAATTTGAACTTAATGTTTATGCATAGGCGTATAAATACTTGTTATGTTAATGACTGTTCGAACAAATATTAGTTATTGTTGGGAGTTGAGCATAGGAGTTAAATCACAAGAGGTCAACAATGATTTTATGGTATCCTATCTTTCTTCGTTCATCCTATCCTAGTGGAAACGCCATTTCTGTATACTCATCTTCTTTTCATCTCAATTACTACGAGAATCATGACTTCTTTGTTGTCAAGGTATGTTTGCTATCAATTTCAAATCCTTATAAGGCGTTCAGGAATTTAGTGTTTCTATCTTTACAAACATTCCAAAATCCATTTAATTCTTAAACAAACTCTTGCTTATAACCCCAGAATTTTTGATTTTTGCCATCAACTATGTGTACTCCTCAACTAACTACAAGGCTGCATGAGTGAGTGAAAAATCATGAAGACCTAGGCGAAAGCATGTGATGACATTAAAGTTATGCGACAAACTCTACTTTCAGATTCAGATTATCATATGTGTAAACTTGCTTCTCTTATCGACTTTAGGTTAGACACCTTTAATAACCAACGACCATTTTTGTCTGTGAATATTATTTCTATTATCCTAATTAGTTCATCTTCGATCTCCAAACTTTAATCAACAGTTTATTCTGTTCGCGACTATACTGAACACGCCTTTAAGTTAACCATTCCCAATTCTTGATAGCTAAAGTTGAAGCATTTGAATTGTTTGCTGTTAAGGGGAAATTCATTTGTTCGCACAGCAGGAATGTAAACCTTCATTATGAAGTTTAGTTTACTCTACCCCTTGAACTTTTGTTCCAAAAATGTTATTTCATAAGAAATCCGAATCAACATTGAAACTTTTTCCTACCCAATCCAATCAATCGAACACCTAATCCTGAATTAAACAATGACGTCATAGGCAAATAAGTTAGAAATCCCTAAAGGAGCTCTGCCAGGTGAATATAATAGACGGAACATGAAGTAGGCAGGCCAGAAACATAAAACGAGGAAGTTATGTTGTCAAGAGAAGAATGTGTTCCTATTGATCATAAGAGTGATCAAGATATTTCTTTGATAGCAAGGTAAAACGGAAGACGCGAAGGTCATTTGGTGTACGGTATATCGAAGGTCATGGATGAGATAGGGCGAGGCATCCTATTAATGTTTGAAGAATTTCATTATTTTGACGAATGATACTTCCATATTCATTGATACACGGCGATCGGTACCAGCTACGATAATTATGGCGAGGAGAAGGAAGGTCATTAACATCAAGAAGAAATGACGATCTTTTGAGCGTTAGAGTTGATGATTATCAGAAATAGAAGAAGTGAAAGATTAAATGGTGAAGGATTTAATCTTAGATTAGAAGATTTTATAGTCCCAATAAATGTTTTGAGAAACATTGAAGACCAACTGCAAGAAATGGAATGTGCATCATAGCATCAAGGTGAATCTTATGAACTTGTGTAGTAGGTTATAGTAAATTGTTTAATTTATAGCTAAGTATATACTAATATATTTATAGTCTAATACATTTGGCAAGGACATTATTGTAATATATCGAAACAGTGGTGGGCTGGCGGCTGATAAGGCAGGTAGCCTGACTCTACGTATGCCCTATACATAAATTGTGTTCGGTATATTAGGATAATGTTGTTGCTAAGCGTTATGACAAATAGTAGAACAGTTAGAGAATTTAAATAGTATTATAAAAACCACAAGAATTCTCATCTTATACTACATATAAATTCCAATAAACCAAAGTCACGAATGGTTACATGAAAGACTCTAGTTGAGTACCTACCACTCCATAGTGGAGGAAGAGATATCTTGAAATTGAAGAGCTTGGGTACTTTGGAGATTTCTATCATTGGGTGGATCTACATCGGGATGCACTCGTACAAACATCATCAAGAGATAATGACTTGAATTAGCAAGAAGGACAACTAATCTAGATTGTCACCGGAGGGAAGTAGTTTCCTTACTAGGATTAAGCGGTATGGAAGGACTGCAGTGAAGTAAAGTAGAAAGTTCAATCTCAAGGGAGATAGGATGTATTAAACTGTAAGAAGAAAAGCTACAAAGAGGAGAATAAAAAGTTAAAAATCATTTGCGAAAAGTCAGCCTCAAGACCATAACTTTGAAAATCTTTGTCAGATTTTGAAGATAACCAGTGAAGATCACGCTCGAACTTAATGCACCTTTTCACCACTTCAAGACGTAGGATAAATAGAATTTGTACACCAAGAGTATTCATGAAAAAGTGATACCTCGAAAATCTTATCACGACAAGAAATGACTAGGCTATAACTTAGAGGATGAAGTAGAGCATTCAGTCAAGGGGATAAGAAATGAAACCGATGACCAATGCATTGACACAGTGAAGTTGTGGTCATCTACATAATGTGAAGGAAGAAATATAGAACATTCTATTGATTACGCAAAATGATAAAATAATTATTTTTCAGATCTACTGTGAAGCCAACACCAATCTATACTTCTGCATCTCATTACTTCATGTATCAATAGCAAAGTGGATAAATAATAGACAATGTGTCAATGGAAAAGATAGTATCACATACGAAAGTCATGTC
Organism: Mikania micrantha; assembly: GCA_009363875.1. NCBI lineage: Eukaryota > Viridiplantae > Streptophyta > Magnoliopsida > Asterales > Asteraceae > Mikania > Mikania micrantha. The sequence continues at coordinate 4,752,913 of CM018694.1, read as the reverse complement.
CATTTGTTCGTCAAAAGTGGGTACATTCATATAACTGTCAGTGAGGTTCCATGTCTTAATTCCTACAAGCACACGACTGAGGTTTTGCTTCAAGAAGTCATCGTTAGGGTGATGCGTGTTGAAATGATTACTTAGAAGGACATATTTAAAGAGATCAAGTTGTAACCACACTAGAACAAAGGTACCCTCGTCCGTTTAGTTTGCAATCATCATGTACGTCTTTTAAATACTCTACCCATTTCTTTACATCACATACTAATAATGTTTCTAAAATTCCCGATGTAATTTCATTCTATTAGTAGCATTTGAAAGAACTACTCCTCGACTTTTCTCGGTGAGGGCGAAAGCTTCCTTAAATCTTTGTATCTCCGATTTCTTATATTCCAAACCGGAAGATCAGAAGGTTTGACATATTCAAACAAGATGATGCTATCCTCATGAATGATGAATTATTCTTTAATTATTATTCTAAAAGCTTCGGAGGAAGTGATAATTGCTGCAAACACTTGAAATATTTTTCAGTAAGATTCCGACACAAACAGTGAGTCAAAATCCTTTGCATATCTAAAGTTATCAATTCTAGTTGAAATCTAACCCATCTATATTCGTTAATTTGTTCCTTTGGAATTCCATAATAACTTTCATTCAGAAATCCTTCGTCAATGTCTCGAAATTATCCATAAAGCAGATAGGCATCATCACGACTCAACTCCCTAACTAAAGATAATATAATTAGTCTGAATTTTCAACACAAGTATGTCAATAAAATCCTTAGCTTCTTTTCGTAGTACCATCGTAGTTACATTTGAGCCTATTCCTTGCGAATCTAGACTTAGATCAACAACTCCATTTGTATATATCTAAGTCCTTAGTTAAACTCAATATAAAACATGAATATGCCCTACTCACAACTACATTGTCGATAGGTTCACAATTCTACTTCTATCTTAACTGAATTACTTAAAGTGTATCGGTTACACCTTAGTACTTGATAATTTATACATTATGAACAATTTTGTGCCAAATGTCATGTATAAGTGAGATAATTATATTAATAACCTGGATGAGACATTAAATGAATAACGAGTATGCTTGATTGCTATATTCATGTCGTAGGAAGCATTGTATTCAGATACATAATCAAGGAGCTACGAGCCTTCACACCTATTGGTTACATTCAGTATAAGATGAAACATCACGTTTGGAAACAAGATCAAAGTGATCAGGAGCTGGAAACTATTGATGCATTGGATGCATAATGAAACATGTGGGAAACTAGAATGAAACTTGGTATCCTGTGGGACATCTATAATACAAATAAAATTTTATATATATGTGAACTTTTATGTATGATAGCTTATGAAAAATTAAAAATTGCAATATATGTATACCGACATTTCTTGTTAGGCTTTACTCTTACAATTATTAGAATCTGTATTAACATCTTAGTCTTGAATTGGAATAAAAATTTATAAACCAAGTTGTAAAGATTCAACCTAAACAGAACACTACTATAATAAATTCATTCGATAAATTAATTTATTATGATTTCATCAATAATATTAAGAAACAAGTGAAAAGGCCAGGATTAAACAAGTTTAATGAAAAATATATCTTTATACCAAACGAAGAATTTATCATGAAACAAACATAGGTAATGTATACTTATATAAACAGTAAACTAAGTTAAACGAATGTTTGACCATGTTACCATATGAACCGTTACTAATAAACATAAGTAGCTAGCTACAATAAGGTGATGATAATATTATTACCAATAAATTAAAAAGATAACTTAACTACATACATTAAGTTGAGGCATGCGCTTTAAAGTTATAAATCGTAACTTAATGTGTGAACACCTGTATTAACTAATTAAACATTCTGACTCCCGAGCTGAGGTAAATAACCTTGATAATCATCTATTTAAAAATATTTACAATATTAAAGATACAAGAATCTTATTTAACGCGTTAAAATATTAAATCCGTTAAATATGGCGTATACGCGAAATTAACGTCTTTCAACGTAAACAATTAAACAAATTAATTATAACTAACAAAATAAACATTTTAATAATATTTTAGGTTACTATTGACTATCTAAAATATTTCGGGTCGAGAATAATAAACGAAAACGGAATACGCTCGCGAGACGGGTCGGATGCGCGCTTTAAACCATAGACAACCCTAAGTATAAAAGGAAGATAACCCCTTTCCCTTCCATTTTAATTCCAGCCGTCACACACACCTACATGTGTGTGTGCAGCCGTTCAAAAATCAAAGAGAGAGAGAGAGAGAGAGTAGAAGCAGCGGAGCTGCGGTGGCCACAGGGACGAGCACGGCGGCACCACGGCGGCGCACGGCGGCGAGGCAAGAAAACACACCAACGATCTCCTCTCGTACCATTCTACAACCTTTTCTTCTACGAAATTGTTTGAACCAGGCTCTAAATGAGGGAAAATTAGGAGCGAATGTCACGGCCGCTAGGGTTCCGCCAAGGGTTCCAGGCACGGCTGCGGTGGTTTCAACCCACAGGTACTACATGCTTAGGCAGCCACGACTAGGAAAGCACCAAGGGCTGCTGTAGCAACGATTGTAGGGGTGCGGCGATGGTTCTAGCGGCGGAGCAAGGGCTATCCGGTTGTTTATCTCTCTTCAACTATAGATCGAAGGTAAACACGACTTTACAAGCTTAGATCTACACATGCATGTCCATTTCTGGGAGTTTTGTGCTGATTTAATGAAGTGGTGGCTGTTCATCGCGGGGGTGGCAGCTGAGATGGTTCGGGATGGTGATGCAAGTTGCTCCAGCCTTGTTTCGCTCTAAGAACCAACATTCACGGGTAAGGACAATCTAATCTGGTTCGATCTACTTATGCATGTCAAGTACTTGACTATTTTGTTCTAATACCTGTATTTGGGATGTTACATGCGGCTGTAATGGTCCCGACGAGGTGGCTGGTGACGGTGGAACAGCCATGGTGGTGGTCGGAGATAGAGGTGCAAGAGATTGGGTTTTTGGAGATGGTTTGATGCTCGGTCAACAAAAGTCAGACTCGGTCAACAAGAAAAACCGACTAATCGATTTTATTCGTTGTTTATAAACGATTTAAGAAACATGTTCTAGTTATGAAACAAACGTACGATTAGTTTAATCGGTTTTGGATACGCGTGACGAACGTGTGTGAAGGTAAAATCACGTGCTATTAACTTTTAAAATATGATTTATATGTTCAAAAAAATAATTTAAAGTGGTTGCGCTATGGGTTAGTTAGCATAATATAATTAGAAATAATTGGTTTAAAATGAAATTGTTGGTTGGAACCATATAATGTGTGTGATTTATGTGGAGATCGGAGACGTATATGTAAAGAAAATATAATTATACATGAGTGATTAATAAAATAATACACAAATATAAGATTCTTACATAAAAATATGTATATAAATATTTATACATATAATAAACATGTCAATACTTGATTAATGAATATAGTTTATAGTTTGGTTTATCATAGTCTATGTGATATATATTTAGAGTATTAATTTGAATGAAATTATAATTTTTAGACCAACTAATTTAATGTTCAGTCACAATATTAGTTAAACATAATAAATTGTACAAGGTGTTAATGTGAACACTTGCAATATATAAGTACATCTATATATGATAAATACAAGTTAAATGGGTATTACAAGTCTTGATATGTAATATGAATATATATTAGAAGCTATATGAAACTTGTTACATTGGTATAAAATAACTTAAAAACTTTAATTAAATAAAATTATATATATATATTTAGAACGCTAGGAGGGTGTATAATACATATATGATTTCAAATATGTATTAAATCATTAAATATAACATATACATACACGTTTATAGGATAACATACGATGACAGTTTAAGTAAGATTATATGGTTATAAACATTATTAATTCAATATGTTAACCTTTGATTTTTTAAACATTTATGAATAATAAAAAGGTAAAATAGGTTGGAATTAATAAGATTAAGGTGCATATATACATTATATGTAATACTATAGTGTTAACCAACTAGTAATTTAAGAAAGGTGTTTGACTTGTTTAAAAACATTAATATTAACCTAACATATGACACTACCTTATTCATATATATTCTAAGAATGATTAACATTTTAAAAATAAAAATGTTATTTATATTGCTAGTGAAATTGGTATCATGATTGCTATTATTATTTTATTATTAATAATAGTTTCATCTAAGAATGTTACTTATCTTTAAACATAGAAATTAAATTATGTATATTTTAAACATTTTTTATTCACTATTAATAATAAATATAATATTCTGTATAAACAATGACTCCAACATGTATAACATCTTAGATACTAATGTTGGTTGCTAATATTGGAATTATATGAAATTCCTATTAATTATCTCTATTAGCAACAAGTTAGGTAAATACCTGTGACACCCCGACCGATGGCAGAAACGTCGGGATGCCACGAGGGATGTGTAGATTGTTCAAAAGCTCGTGGGCATCTAAATCATTTCATCATATATCATTTAATCAACTAAATTAATTACACAAAAATCATGTTCATCATGAAATAGTTACATCAAATACAAAAGAGAATTAACTATTTAACTAAATTCATATCGCCAGAATTTCAGTTAATTAGCTAAGTCCAAGATCCTATATAATGATGTCCAAAAGTGTAGGTTCCATCTTCCTCAACCTACTTAGCCTCATTACCTGAAACATGTAAAAATCAAGTGTCAACTACAAAGTAGTTGGTGAGTAATCATAAGTTTTATATTTAAAACAAATGTTTTTCAAAAAGGGTTTCAAAAGTCTATGTTTTCTTGATAACATCCGCATGAACACCTGTGAGATAATCCAACACAATAACCAAATACACAATCAAACACACAATCCAAACACATAACCACATATATTCATGAATCATAATAAATCAATCATATGTTCAATCAACCAATAATAATCCATCAATGTTCTAAATTATGTAAGTGACCATACGTGTATCATTGTATATGACCGAGGTCAACAACAATGACACACGGAGTTGTGGAAACATCCACGTGACAATACATGCAAACATTAAGGAAGACCGAAGTCAACTTCAACGAATACACGGAGTTGTGGAAACATCCACGTGACAATACATGCAAACATTGAGGAAGACCGAAGTCAACTTCAACGAATACACGGAGTTGTGGAAACATCCACGTGACAATACATGCAGTCGTTGCAAATGACACAAAGTCATTAGCTTCAACTCATGGAATAGTGACAATACATGCAGTCGTTACGGATGACCCAAGTCATTTGTAACAACTGATGGAATATGACGATCCATAACTATGGATCTCATACAAGTAAATAAGTGTCATCCCTGTGTTATCAAGTCAATATATAAATCGGTATACATGTTTCACCTCCGAGTTTCAAAACAAATAGTTTAAAAGAAAGGGAGGGTATGAGAACTCACCTGGGTCTTTAAATTCAGTGTTTCAGTAGTATGCGCGCTCGCGTATGAAGTCAAACCAACTCAATCAACCTGTAATTATAAGTGTGTTTGTGTTTATAACCATATGCTTTTCAACTTAAGTTTAGTGTCCCATTAGGCTTTCTTTAAACTCAGTAGTACCTTACTACTTAGTTTATTTTACCTAATTCTTTAAATATATCGCTAAAGGTTTTATACTTAAACATTCTTAGCGTATAATTTATTTATTGGTTTAGGTTATTCAACAAATGAGAATCCGTTGTGTTATATTATGTGCTTTCCCTTGATTACATGATCATATATTTATTCTAGAGCGTTTGACCTCAATTACATGTATCAATTAACACATACGAACATGGTCAATTAACTCCACCACCATTTTCTAATAAAATTCCTTTTTAAGCTTAGTGAACCCAAATTAAGTTACACACACAAAACTATACATTCCATAAGAACCTCATAATTTGTTATATGTATTTAATCAAAAAGGTGGTGGCACTCAATTTTCCATGCATGCATAAATTCTTACATATGAATTTTCGTGTTCTATGTATCTCAATGTTCGTATGTCCCTCCCCTCAACACTATCAATCGATGTTCAATAGCCCTAGGACCAGCGAACCTTAGGGTTCGTGGCCCTTAGGGTTCGGTAGTGGTTCGGCCACAAAAGAAAAGAAAGGCTCGTGGCTGATAGAGGGTTCGGCTGTAGAAGGCAATGGTTCGTGGATCACCAGGGTTCGCCCAAGTGTGAAGGTTCGGCCTAGGAATCTCTGAGTAACCATGGTTCGTTCAAGCCTTAGGGTTCGGCTAACCAAGGCTTGCCCAATAAGGTTCGGTGGTGACAGCTGGAGGGTTCGTTCATGAGTAGGGTTCGGGTAACCTGCATGTTTGACCATTACAGGGTTCGGCCATCAGTGGTCCAGGTTCGCTGCAGGGGAGGGCAGGATTGTTGCAGGCTGAGAGGAAGAAGGTTCGGCACCTGTAGGTTCGCCGGCTAGCCAAAAGGTTCGTGAGGCCAGGGTTCGGTCCCTGCAGCCTCCTGCTTCGCGAAGCAGTACTCCATGGTCGTCCAGCATCATCTTCCCCAACGTTTTCTGTTACAGGTTTGATCCAGCAATCCTACTTCCACATCCTAACTCATTTCGATGTTTTACGAGTTCTAAGTTCGGTTACAACACTATTAAACTGAGGGTTCGTGATTTAGACTGAAACCGAATATAAAACCTCAGATTTACCTCGGAGAGTCGATCAAACTCGAGATCTTCTTGTACTTTCTCGTTCTCCTTGATCTTGTGGTCGTTTAGGGCCAAGAATCACGTGATTCCGTTAAGAAACGAGCGTGTAATCGTAGAGAGAAGTTGAGTGTTATGTGGGTGACGAAATTTGCTAAGTAGTGAGAGAGAGAGAGTGTTGAGAAAATGAGGAAGAAGAGAAAGGTTTCCCCCTTTATACCTCGCGTCTTTCCCCGGTGCTCGGTCTCGTTTTTATCGCGATTAAAATTATAAAATGCTCGGTTTTTAACGTGAATCCAATTAAAACATTAAAGTGTTTAAATGTTCATATTTCATTGCAATAAAATGAATTTACTATAAAATCGCTTAAATTTAATAACTCCGGTTTGCTTCCTTAAATTAATTACTTAAATAAATTAATTCTCGCGTTTTCGTTTAAGGTCGTGATTCCTAATAAATATTTTTAAATTCATTGATCATATTTTATTATCGTAAATTATTATTTTGCTATCTCGTCGAGACACGTTGCTCGCGTACGTATTCGTAAAGATCGTCACCTTTGCGAATCCAACGGTTGTATCGTATTTCGATTCGATTTACGATTTATGGAATATCGTTTCAGAATATTATTCTTAATAATTATATTCGTGTGAATCGTCACCCACGCGAATACATTATTAAGTTAATATTCCTGAATTAATATTCGCCTTTAAATTGTGTTCGTAACCTCACCATCACGTAATTGATTTTATTACAACTCCCATTATTTTATTAACCTTAACATTATAATTCCCTATATAAAACCCGCTAAACCCAAGTCACTGACACATCCATGATAGACCGAAATATGCATATGTAAGGGTCAGTCGCAACTGCCCTAACCACCATCCCACCGCTATTTCGATAAACCATGACCATGTGTCCTTGACTATGTTTAGTAACCAAACAACAACCAACTTAAATCCCCTTTCCATTTCCAAACAAAATCCATAATCATCAGCAATATAACTGCGATAAACTCTCTGGTTCTGTTTAGTTGAGTTACAACTAAACTTCCCATGGTTTACGCGTATAATATGTTCTAA